>BSSO01002332.1:0-19672 GCA_030267885.1 Mesembryanthemum crystallinum | reverse complement strand
ACAATCCACTCATTTTTGTTTTATTCAATATTATTTTTTAATTAAATAATCATCTTATAAAATGAAATTTCAGCATTTTTTAATTTTAAACAATTCAATAATTCTAATTTGGGGCCCACTTGGGAGTCTTAAGGGGAGTCTTGAAATATTAAGACTCCATCTAAGATCTTTAAACAAAAAACCAACCACAATGGTTTAAGATTTTTAAGACTCTCAAATTTCATAAAATTTAAGATCTTTAAGATTACCATTGTGTTCCAATTTTTCATCGAGGAGGACAAGTCAAAGGTACTAATGGGTGGTCCGTGGTCCTTTGATAAGCATCTTCTTGCCCTAAAGGAGGTGGGAAATGAACAACCGTCCTTAGTGGAATTTACCCATGTCCCTTTCTGGATCCGGGCGTATGACGTGCCTTTTACGGATATGCATAAGGGTACAGCGGATCTCATTGCCGGAAAATTTGGTGGCTTACTCGATTTTGACGAAGGGGACTATTCGGGTTGGAGTAAGACGTTACGGATGCGGGTGAATGTGGATATTCGTAAACCTCTACGTCGGGGCCTCATTATGCAATTTGCCAACAACGTAAAAGTTTGGGTTGAACTAAAATATGAACGTCTGCCCAATTTTTGTTACTGTTGTGGAAAGATTGGGCATGTGGAGGCCGATTGTGATGATAATACAAATCCCAATCACCATCAACAATATGGGGCGTGGCTGAGAGCATCACCTATGAAGGGCTTCCGTCTTCGTGACACCCAAGAGATTGAAAAGGAGATGGCGCTATTTCGTGATCTCCGAGACAAGCCGCAGGCAGGAGAAGCGGAGAGTAATATGGGTGGGAGGAGTTCCACGGCTGAAGGAGTCCGTAATACAAATAGTAGTGAACAGAAGCTCACTGTGCGGAAATCTCTTCTTGACATCCTTACAAAAACAAATGAGGGGGAAAAGGAGGCTGAAAGTCAGGGGGGGAACGATGATGAGGTGAACTCCATTACTAATCAAGTTCGCTCATTTGGTCTGGTTAGGGATATTTCAGGTGAAAAGGAGGGAACGGGGGAGCGAGCTCATGGTGAACATGATGAATTGAAAGAGCAGAGCTCTGTAGGAAAAAAGAAGGCTAGTACTTGGCGGAGGGTCAAGGGTCGCCCTAGTGATCATACTACAACACACCAACCAGATGCTATTAAGGAGAAAAGGGGAAGAGAGGGGATGGAGATTGACATAGAGCATGGTGGCAAGCAGCTTAAGATCGTGAATTTGGTGACTAATGTACAAGAAACGGCGAGGGATGAGCAAGGCTCTCCTCGCCTGCATAAATGAAGATCCTAAGCTATAACTGCCGGGGAATGGGGAATACCCGTGCAGTTAAACGACTCGGTGACTTAGTGTGCCGAGAATCCCCAAGGGTCGTCTTTCTTATGGAGACCCTTTGCAATAGGCAGAGAATGGAGAAAGTTAAAAGAAAGCTGGATTTTGATTTTTGTTTTGCTGTTGATTGTGTGGGACGCTCTGGTGGTTTATGTTTATTTTGGGATGGCGAAATTCGAGTGAGGATTGTCTCCTATACCCAACACCATATTGATTTCGTGATACAAGATGAACAAGGAAGGGATAGTTGGAGAGCTACTGGCTTTTATGGCTGGGCAGAGAGCACTAGCAAAGATCAGTCATGGAATCTACTCAGGCGACTAGGCGAAGAGCCAGAATTACCTTGGGTCTGTTTTGGTGATTTCAATCAACTTTTGAGCAACAACGAGAAAAAGGGAGGTCCACCCCGTGATCTCCTACAGATGATGGAGTTTCGCTTGGCATTGGATGATTGTGGTCTACAAGATATAGGGTTCATTGGAGGTGAGTTCACATGGGATAATGGTCGTGGCGATGATAGCTTTACTAAGGAGCGTCTTGACCGAGCCACTGCCAATGAAGAATGGCGAGACCGTTTTCCCAATGCAAAAGTAGTGCATTTACCTAAACAGGGTTCGGACCATATTCCGATCATAATCGACCTCGACTGGCAGCAAGAACCCTATACATGGGACCGTGGCAATAGACAATTCCGGTTCGAGATGATGTGGCAACGACATGAGGAATGTGAGGATGTGATCCGAATGGGGTGGCAACATACACCTGCTAGGAGTGATGAACCAGCTGCAATGGCAAAAATCAAGGGAGTTGCAGATGCCCTTGAAAGCTGGAATTGGCATACATTTGGTCATGTTCAACGAAAACTCAAGCAAACCCGTAAGAAGCTGGAGAAACTGGGAAACAGTGACATAGAGGGGGATGTGGTACTTAGACGCAAAGAGCTTGAAAAGGAAGAAGCTGAGTTGATGGAACGGGAGGAAATGATGTGGCTTCAAAGGGCCCGGGCAAACGAATTTACATACGGAGATCGCAATACAAAATTTTTTCACAATAAGGCTTCAGGTCGCAAACGTCGAAACAAAATTTCGAGGTTGGTTGGAGACAATGGGATTGAGGTTAGGCGTAGGGAGGACTTATGTCATACTGCAATTAGTTATTTTGAGCAACTCTTTACCTCCGATCAACCAACAAATTTCGAGGAAGCACTTAAAGGGGTTCAATGCTGTATATCTGATGCAGACAACCAGGAGCTTACACGACCCTTCACAGGTGAAGAAGTCCTTTTAGCCTTGTCTCAAATGCACCCAACAAAGGCCCCCGGGCCGGACGGTATGCCTGCACTCTTCTTCAAATCTAATTGGCATATTGTTGGTCCTGATGTGCTCAGTTGTGTATTAGGCATTTTGAATGGTGGTCCCATCCCTGATAAACTGAATCATACTTTTATTACATTGGTTCCTAAAGTAAAAAATCCGGCCTGTATGAGAGACTTTAGACCAATCAGTTTATGTAACGTTTTGTATAAATTGGTGTCTAAAGTTATTGCAAACAGATTGAAGGTGGTGTTGGATAAAGTTATCTTCTCTTCCCAGAGTGCCTTCGTCCCTGGGCGTCTTATCACAGACAATGTGTTGAGTGCTTTTGAAATATTTCACTGGATGAATCATAAAAATAAGGGGAAAACAGGTTACATGGCCTTTAAGATGGATATGGCTAAGGCATATGATAGAGTTGAGTGGGTTTTTTTGGAGAAGTGTATGCTCAAGATGGGCTTCTGTACTAACTGGGTACAATTAATTATGAAGTGTGTAACGTCTGTCAGTTTCTCAGTTTTACTCAATGGAAGACCTACAGATGTGTTTACGCCTTCTCGAGGCCTCCGACAAGGCGACCCATTATCTCCTTATCTATTTCTACTATGTGCTGAATCATTATCGAGTTTGTTGCGTGTTGCAGAGATGGAAAAGAAGATTAGGGGAGTAAAAATAGCTCGACGAGCTCCTCGTGTCTCACACCTATTTTTTGCCGATGATAGCATTGTTTTCGCTAGAGCTAGTTGCCAGGAGAGCTCTGAAATAGTTAATATGCTCCGGATTTATGGAGAGGCATCAGGTCAGCAAATCAATTTGGCGAAATCAGAGCTTTCGTTCAGCAAGAATGTTTGCGAGGGTAGGCGTCGGGAGATCCAACAACTTGTGGGTGTTTGCGAAGTAGAAAAACATGACAAATATTTAGGCTTACCCACTATGGTGGGAAGGTCTAAGAAGATTATCTTTGCGTCCATCAAGGAACGTGTCTGAAAAAAATTAAAGGAATGGAAAGAAAAATTGCTGTCACAAGCAGGGAAGGAGGTTTTGATCAAATCAATTGCCCAAGCTATTCCTACGTATGCTATGTCTTGTTTTCTTCTTCCGAGCAGCTTATGTGCAGAGATTAGATCACTTATTAGTAACTTCTGGTGGGGCCAAAAGTCGGAGGAGAAACGTCTTCACTGGATTAGTTGGGATAAAATGTGTATGTCAAAGGAGCAGGGAGGAATGGGCTTCCGAGACCTTGAGGCTTTTAATGTGGCAATGCTTGCACGTCAGGCCTGGAGGATTTTACAAAACCCAGAGTCGTTATGTGCCCAGCTAATGAAGGCTCGCTACTTTCCCCGGGGGGATATTATTACTGCAAAGTTGGGTTTCCAACCCAGCTATGTGTGGCGTAGCCTCTGTCGTGGTACAGAGCTTCTCAACAGGGGGCTTAGGTGGAACGTTGGCAATGGCAGCTCAATCAAAGTCTGGAGAGATAGGTGGCTTCCCCGTCCCATATCGTTCAAGCCTATTGTTAGAAGTAATGTTCTTGATGAGGATATGCGAGTTGCGGATTTAATTGACTGGGATCTTCGTCGATGGCGTGTCGATTTCATTAATCGGGCCTTTATTCCCTGCGATGCTGAGATTATTACCAATATTCCCTTAGTTTCAGAACAGACACAGGATGAATGGAGATGGCATTTTACCAAAGATGGGGAGTTTTCTGTTAGATCAGCGTACCATTTGGAATTTCAGAAGAGACTGGAAGAAAAGAATGCAGGGGTAGGCTCACCTAGCAGCAGCTCAGATCAAGTATGGAAGAATTTATGGAAGATTAATGTTCCCCCGAGAGTCTCCTTGTTTTTGTGGCGAGTTTGCAGACATGCTTTACCCACACGAGCGGGACTAGTAAAGAGGAGGATCCTAGATGATGCAAGCTGCTCCTTTTGTGGGAGGGTGGAGGACATTTTTCATGCTTTGTATGAATGCCCACATGCCAAGCAAATCTGGAACTTGACGAGTAACGAATTATTCTGCAAGCCAAACATTAGGAATGTGCTTGACTGGTTCACCTTAATTCTTTTGGTGGCTAGCACAAAGGAGTTAGCAGAATGGGCAATGACAATGTGGGCGATTTGGAGAGACCGGAATTTGCAAATTTTTGAAGGGAAGGGGGGTAAGGCTGAAGATGTTGCATACCAGGCTCAATTACAGCTGCAGAATCATTTAACATATACAGAGAAGCATACACCTCAGAAAGGTAAAGACTCTGTTAAATGGAAATGCCCAGAGCAAGGCATGATGAAAGTCAACAGTGACGCTAGCTTAAAAGCAGATGGCTGGGTCCAACTGGGTATAGTTGGAAGAGATGAAAATGGGGAACCTGTGTTTATGGGCTCGAAGAGGATGAAAGGGGAATGGGAAGTGGAGGTAGCTGAAGCGGAAGGAATTCGTTGGGCTATGGAGTTAGCGACGGACATGGGTTATAGAAAGGTCGTCTTTGAAACTGATTGCTTGTCGCTAGTAACCAAGCTCCGTATGCGGGTTGCTCCAAGGAGTTCTATGGGGATGATGGTAAGAGACTTACTACGCAAAAGTGAGGAGTTCGAGGTGTGCCGCTGGTCCCATGTGCGAAGAAGCGGAAATGGAGTAGCTCATTTTCTAGCTCATATGCATGTAAATGGCTGTTTTGTTTCTCGCAATTTAGAAGACTTTCCCTCTGCCTGTATGCCTCTGTTTTTACATGACATTCAGTATAATGAATAAAGGCTTGAGGAGTTTTGGTGATCAAAAAAAAAAAGATTACCATTGTGGATGCCCTAAGTGTAAAAACAATATGATTCAAATTTCGTTCATTGCAATTTTGTAGTGATGTGAAACATGATCCAACCAAAAACACTGTTTTATTAACTATAAGAAAAAAAAAAAAAAAAATCATTTGGGCCATATTTAATTTTTAACGCTATAACTTTTTCGCCAAAATTCCCAAAAATTGAGCCATAATTCCCCCATCAGTCATCACTTTCATTTTTCCCTATCTCACTGTCATGCTTCCAAAGTCGCACACCTACATCATCTCTCATCCATCCATAATTTTTGGCGGTTGCTACTTGCTACTATTGAATTGCTGCGTGAGAGGAAAATTATAATCCAAGTTGCCTCCACAAAAATTTAACAAGAAGACTTTGAGATGTAATTTTACACGTAATTAAAAAATCTGGCTAATATTATATTATATAGGGTGTGTTCATTTCGACTTATGAGTTTTGCATTCAGTTCAGATCGTTAGTTTAGTTCAATTCAGTTCAGATCGTTACTTTTTTCCCTCACATATTTTATTATTTATTCAGTGTCCATTCAATTCAACACGTTCAATTCAGTTAAATTCAGTTCAAATCAACTTAATACCGATTATTTCAATTCAAATGAACACACCGTAGAAATAAAAGATTCAACTTATTGTCTCACGAGAAACCCCAAGTTATCTAATTTCTTGATTATAAACCGAACAAAGTGCTATTTTTAGATCATTATAGATCAAAATAGCTAGCTGCATCTTTAACATGCATGTTTATTCATATGTATATATATATGGTGCCCCCTTCTTGAATGGCTAGCTTTAATTGCAAACAGGCATATTGAATTCCACCAACTTCTTGAAGTTCCTCCATGGCTGAACCCACACTTGTGCTTCATAGATGTGACTCGCCTCGCCATCCTTATTCGTCGCCTCTAGCGTAAGATAGTACTTCATGCCAGAAACCACTTGTTCCTTTGCTTTTGTAGTCCTTTCATATTTCAGCTGTTTTCCCTGCAAATGAGAAGCACATGAATGATCCGTAATCTGTCGAATGCTATGTTCATTTCGTGGTCACTGTTTGATTTTCAATTCAGTTTTGTAACGTATTCTCTCGTATGTTACTACTACTCAATGAGTTCAGTTTAATTCAACTATATCTACTCGATCATTTGAAATGAATAAATCATATTAACCAAATATTTAGGAAAATCAAGGTCGAATTAATTAGAGTATGATGAAAATGTAGGAGCTAGCAAAACATTACCTGTTGCTTGCTGTACTCGTCCACGGCATACTTAGCAACGTCTTGGATCATTGGACTGCTAGCGTCAACCTCCTTAAGACCTCCTAGTATGGTTTTCTCCATTTTGTATTTTGTGTGTGTGCGCGCGCAAGATGTGTTTTGTCTATGTTGGGATGGTGCTCTTACTAGAATTCATCTCTATTTATAGATAGGGAAGATAGGATATTTTTTTTTCATCTTTGGCACAGCTAGGTTGATGAATATATTCCTATTTATGGAAGTTTGCTTTTTTACTACCAAGTGGTAGTAGTACAAAATACTTTCCGAGCTCTTGATTATTAGACGAATTATAATTCAAACAATTTAAGAGTAGAAAAACTATGAAATTAATCAAAAGAACAGCTTAAAATTTGAATTATTTGTTAAAGTTCCAAAGCCGTGGGACCAAGGGTATTACTTGCTATGTTGTTTACCGTTTACTAGTAATCACTCTATATCTTTGTAATTTTGCATAGAGTACTGTGATTACAACAAAACTAGCTCAAATTAGCAATTTTTTCATGGAAAAATATTATATTGTGCCTTTTTTTCTTTGTGGTTGGATTTTAATGATATGTCATTTTAAGTGGAGTCGGAATTAGATTCCTAAAACTTGTATATCAAAGGATGAAGCATAGAATTGGGTTCTATGTTATCGAATGTCTCTATTCTTTTACACAATTGTGCATGAAAGGAAGGGGTAACCAGGATTTCAAGTTTTGACAAAATTGTCTACAATGCTACATTCAATTTAGTTCGGCGCATTATTCAATCAAAGATAACTTAGTTGGAGTGAATGAGCAAAAAAAACTTAGATATAGATAATGGCAAAGTTGCTCAAAGAGTCTTTTGCCAGCTTTTGGTTCCAAAAAGCTACTTGCCAAATTCTGAACTACTAGCTTTTTACTCATTCAATCATCTTATTATACCCAAATCCGCTAAACCAAGCCTAAGCTACATGGCCAATGTATGTGAGCACGTAGTAAACCTTTTCAAAACCTGTAAAGTTGCAGATTCTCATACTGGGGAAGTCACAAAGAGCTGGAAAGAGAGATTATATTAAGTTACTAGTAACCTGTCAGAACTTCACATATCAATCCAAGTCCTGAACTAAAATACATCCATTTATCTTAGTAAAATAAAAATTACAAAGTTCCACATTTACGAAAGAGTGATCAACATATCATAGAGTCGCTGAAAGCGTATTATGGCACTCACAAGATACTCCAAATCCAGCTTATTGATTGATACATATAAGATCCACTGCAGACCTGCAATATGCATAGCTTTAGTGTAAGAACAAGAAAAATGTTTAGAGTACACAAAAATAGTTACATGATGTAAAGTAATATTACTTGTATTCGCTAAGAGAACTTGATATAAAGTAATCAACATCTAATTATACCTAAAACAGCTAATTTCTATCCGGTTCATATTTTGGGTTTCTTTTTTCCTTTTTGCAGAAGGGGCCAGAGGGGGGGTCTGCTCTCTTAAACTATTCTGTTTCTCCTCCTGTTCCTAAGAATTAAGATTGGTATTTTCTTGAAATGTATGCTAATAACTGTGAGAAGATGTGCTTATGTACCCTTCCAAAATGTGGCTTAAGCGCCCTTCCCCGATGATGCTTTCTCCAATTTCTCAGGCTTGATAGTCATATGGCTGGGGTACTGTCACTCTGTCAGTTCCTAAGTTGTGTTCATAATGTTGATATTGTGGAATGGAACTTTTCTTTAGGAAGAAAAAAAAATCTAATAATAATATCGGTCATGAACTCATTGCCCACATTCACACAGAAAAACAGATTGTACAAGAACCAATATCTTTGACAATGAAACCTGGTGCAAGGTAAATGGTTATCTTCAGATTATATCCCAATCAACTCAGTGCTCGTTTGGTCAAGGCGGTCAAGCTTCATCCAATTCTAGTTTTCCTCTGAGTCTCTCTCATTCCCCCTCCCCTCCCCTTCCACCTCCATCCCCAACTAAGAAATGGAAAATTAGGCGAGAAGTAGAAATTGTAACTTCTACTTCTAAGTTTTATGTAAACTTTTAGAAATTGAAAAGAGAGGGAGGGGAATGTGAAAGTGAAAGTTCGAAGTTGTGAAAACTAACTCAAACAGGCTCTTAGTAACTAGTTTCAGTTCTTTAGTTTTTATCAACTCTGTGTGTGCTGTTGGGAACTTGGGATCCAAGCAGCTCCCCACCTCTTCACGGCCAACTATTACATGTAATAGTCACACCAACATGTTTTTAAAGCAAATAGGAATCTGCTGAACTGAAACCACTTAATTCACCTTATGATGAATAGCAGATTGAGCTTTTATCAGTGAAAAATGAAGAAAATATATACCTAGCTGCTGGGACCATCTGCAGGAGCATCGGCCACGTAGTTGAACTCCTGCACTTGCTTGAAGTTCTCCCACCCCTTAGTCCACACTTTGGCTTCATAAACCTTCTTCACGCCACCATCAATCGCCTCAAGAGTAATGTAGAACATTTTACCAGCAACAATTTGCTCCTTTGTGTTTACAACCCTGTGAAATTCGAGCAAAGCATTCTGCAAGGCATTTAACTTCCATCAGATTGTTCCTAGGCAGTTTCAGATATTAATCCAAAATGATGTCACTTCAAAACAAAATTAAACAAAATTTGTCCACGGTAACTATATCATCCAGAATTTATTATTAATTGTTGCTGGTTCTTCATTAAATTTCGAGTTACTTATGGTCCGGATGTATCTGGGATAGGAGATGAACACGAAATGGAACAGATGATCCGGATTGCACTTAAAAGAGTCCAAGTTGACCCTTTTTAAAAGAGCAACGTATAATTTCGGAGATGTCCAATTATGGAGTCTATAAAAATATTTAATAAGAGTATCTCGGAATCAATTTACAGAAAAAAAAAAAAAAAAATAGCAATATTCTTTTACTTGAAAATGACTCTTCTCGTTAAATTATTCGTGAGAAATATTCCATTTTGCTTCACATAATCTAATCCTTTGCTGCCAATTGTCAAATCCTCTATGATCATCATCATCACCAACAACAACCACCCCTCATTTAGCAAGATAGTATCAATCTCTCTCTACCCCTACTGCTCAATTTACAAAAAACAAAAACCAATTTACAAAGGACAAACAGCACATTGGAAGGATGTTCTTGTTTTTCTGCGTTGTTCAATTTCTCACTACCACTATGATCATGAACTAATTTGAACTAAACCCTTATAAATCAAACTGGAAAATCATATCCTTAAAGTAAAATCTACATCAATCAAAGTGTCGGCAAGCATTGAATTACACAATATGAGTCGTAATTGAAGAAATTGGCCTTCATATAGGCAATCAAATTGCAATTTAAAACCTACCCAGAAACAAAATTAGGGAAGGAAATCAGAGAAATATCAATGAATGAATGAATGAAGAGAGATTTAATTACCGCTTTGGTGTTGTGGTCATCGATAGCGAACTTGGCAAGTTCTTCGATCTCCAAGCTGTTCTCAGGTCCTCGAGATTCATAGATGCCTCCCAGCATTGGCTCCATTTTCTCTCTTTCTCTTTCTATTCTTTGAATGTTTACTGGTAATTGTGTTCCTCTTTGAGCAGCTAGAGTGATCCTTTTATGGAAGAAAAAAAACTTAAGCATGAAGGAAAACTGCTATTTGTACGAAAGATGATCGGCATTATCATTATTGACTCAATAATGGGATAACGACTTTTTTGTTGTTTGGGTATATTTTGTTCGCCTAGTGGGGAAGATGATTTTTTTTCAGAGTTTTGTCCATTAAACGCGTCACATGCTCACATTCACATGGGACATCGTTCCCAATTTCTTACTATCGTACACTCAAATAGGAAAGGTACACTTGTAGCAATTACCCTCTTATCAGGCCGACTCATATATCTGGCAAGTGTTGGACAAATAAAAAGTAGTATTGTGTTAAAGTAAAAAGTAGTACTGGAATAGTATTGGGTGAAAAAAAAGTGATAATAGTTTTCGGGTCGTCAATACTAATTTTCAGCTTACTAGTACTATTTTGTAGACTAGCAGTACATTCCGCCTGATATGATATTTTGTGCACTTGCAGACACTCCTAATAGGTTGAATGAAATGAGGTGTCGGTAGAGGTGTGTAAAATCGGTTCCGATCTAAATATTTCGATCGTAGATTGATTAATTGGTAATTTAAGTTCAGTTCAATTCAGATAATAGGTTTTTTTTTCTCTTTTTTATTGGTTGTATTAAGAACTGTACTTTTTTTGACTAAAATGTGCTAACAAAAATATGAATTATGGTACCCTTATAGTACGAACTTTTCTATGTTGTGGATATTGTAATTTCAAATAGAAGTATACGTGTCCCTTTTGATTTGACAACTTTCTACACCATGACCTTCTGCTAACTTTTGTTTTTTTTTTTTTAGGATTTTTTTTTGTGGACAACCACCTTATATATACTACTTTTTGTTAATTCCCCCATTATAAAATGTTTTTCGTGGGGAACCACCTTTTAAAACACTAAGGCCTTGATGAAGACACAATGACTCACTTTCTAGCCAAAAAATTGATTTTTATCCCCATTTTGCCCTCATGTGTATATGATCAAAAACCCTAATTTTAAGAAATCAACCCAAAACTCCCAATTAACCACAATAATCATACTCATTTCTTAAAATTATAATACAAGGGAAAGGAAACGGGAATAGGAAGATATAATAAAAGGGGAGGAAAAGAAATAAAAACCACACGTGATATAAGCATGAGAGCAAATCGGGGATAAAAATCATTTTTTTTTTTTGGCCGGAAAGTGAATGAAGGTGGCTTCATCAAGGCGTTTGTGTTTTAAAATATGGTTCCCCACCAAGAACATTTTATAAGGGGGGGGTTTCACAAAAACTGTTATATATATGGTGATTCCTCACAAAAATTCCCCTTTTTTTTATATCAAAAACAGACTAAATTTGATTCATTAGACACATCTACTATACTTAGGCGTCTTTTCATTAATCTCAATTAATTGCTAACAATGCCATCCTAAAGAATTAATATATGAAATTTAGAAGGCAACTGTTTTAAATTTGAACAAATGGAAAAGTCTGAATATGAAGAGATAGGGGCGTTCTAAGGGTGCACCCAGTTCAAATGGAAGTACCAAACTGAATTGAGCAATTTGAACTGAATTAAACTTGACTAAATGAATAATAATCCGTGAGAGTGAATGGCTGAACTGAATTGAATTGAACTGGACTAGTGAGTTTCAATAAAGTGAAACGAACAAACCCTAACTATAGCAACATGTGTTTATGGACATCAGAGAGAGAGTGGAAGACAAATAAATGATTTCATTAAAAGAAGCAAGTTTTTTTGAGGCTATAAGGGAACGCCATATAGTTTGAAAAAAACATTCTCCACCATATAGAAAAGTAAAAATATAGGGATATCATATAGACTATCCCTAACTTATACTCCATAAACATTAAAAAACACGATACACTATACTAAAATAGTTCAATTTATGCATAAAAAAGAGTCATCTAAATATTCTCGAAATTAAAAATTGAACAAATAATTGAAAATATTCTCCATTTCAATTCACATATTTTCTTAAAAATTTTTAAAAAATTTACAAAATGCGTTTTCTCGATCGATTGGAGTTTTCGTTTTTTTTTTTTTTTTTTTTTTNTTTTTGAAACATCTAGTCCGGGACTCCGGGCAACAGAAAATACCATAGAAAAGAGCACAACCCCATGAATCTAATACACACGGGCCAGCCCGCGAGTTGAGATGGGCCGAGGCCCAAGACCTTGTTGGTCGAGCCCAATTGTGACTTGGAGCGCAATTTTTTAAGTTTGTTGTTAACCACCCCCCCCCCCCCCAGTGATTTCCACACACAAATGCAAACGCCGGCCAAATATTCAACCGTCGACGGCGCCATGACTGACCTGTGATTCTGAATCGCAAGAACAAGAGAGAGAGAAAGAGGAGAGAGAAAGCGAGCTATGGAGGCTCCATCACCATCTCCATCATCGGAAGATGAATCTAGGGATTTAAGAACCCTAATGTCGCTCTACTCAAACTACATATGGAATCGAATTCCCAGCATTCTCCCCAATTCGAATTCTCCATTCATCGGAAAATTATCGAGTTTCTACCTTCAATTTGGGAGGGCCAGGTCTCGTCAACTCAAGCCGTCTTTGCCTCTTCCAGTTCCCTCCAAATCACTCGACTCTTCACTGTACTATCTCTCTCTCTCACTGAACTATTAATTTTGAGATTATGTGTGTTTGATTATCTGGTTGAGCTTGGTTGTTTGAGTTTATGGAAGTTATGCGGTTGAAAATGGAGATTTGTGTGATGATTGCGTGCTTTGATATGGTGGTCTCAGCTTGAGTTGTTCATACTTTTAACATTTGCTGGTCATATTTATTCCCCTTTTCAAACAATATTTACGGTGTAACGTTTAAAGTTTGAAGTTGAGCTGTTAAATTTTTTTGACGTTATGGAAACTTGTTTCTGAAATGAGTTTTTTTAGTGGGAATTATATGTTTTTAGATTAGTAAATTGATTGATGGTTGATTTGAGGAGGATTTATGCTGAATAAATGTACTATTTTCTGAAAGCTATTATCATTGTTTTTTCTTTGTGGGAAATGATAATGCAGGATCATGACAGAAGCATCTAGAATTTTCGATGTCTTAGAAGATATTTTGGAGAACGTATTTTCAAACATGCGTGATGTTCATAAGAACTTGCAATACTGGGAAGCTAAAGCAGAGGTTGGTTTATTATTATTAGTTCCTGCTTCCTATTCTCTTACATGTAAATCACTTGGTAGTGGTTGCTGGTTGCTTATAAATCTCAAATATGGTTTCGAAGTTTCGGATGCCAACTAAGCTCTCTCAAAACGAAGGCACATTTACTATTGAAATAAGTACACTCTCTCTCAGGTCCGGTGTTGGCTTTCTGAACTTACGCTGCGTGTTTTGCTGTAGGGATCAAATGCTCAGAAAGCGTACTTTATGCTTTTTGAGAGAGGGCCGCAGGCTTTAATAGGTGGAACTGTTGAGTTTGTGCGGAACTTCATTACTCAAGATTCCTCTTTTCAAATTCTTTGCCATTCTGCTTCAGACTTCATTGCTGAACGGGTCACTGTGTTGGATAGCTTAAAACGTACGCTTGCTAAGTTTTTGGCTCAGGTTTGTATAGCGTGCAACTTTTTTCTTGGAGCTTCGTCAAATTTTGTCATTTATTTTCTTCCTAAGTTGCTGTGAGCCAATATGTTTTACAGGAAGAAATAACTTAGGAGGTACTTGACATCTGTATAATAAATTTCGTAGTTAAAGTGGCTGCTTTCATTGCCTAGATTCTTTTACCTGGTCTAATCTAAGGTACTTATACAATCAAAAAAAAAAATTATCTCTTTTATTTCCACTTCTTACATGTTGGAACTAGAAGTTTTCTGTAGATATGGACTTTTTCTTGTTGGCGAGTTTGATTTTGTAGTTTCGAATGTTAAGGGCCTTAGAAACACAACACAAAATGGAACCTAGGTAGCCTTTGAGCATTTTGTTACCACTTGTCTCAAATGCTAGTTTGTGAAGGTCATTAGGTTTCAGAAGGGCATGGGACAGTCACTTCCGTTCTTCACGTTTTTTTTTTTTTTGGGTAAGGTGTCTAGTGTCTACAATCGGTGTCAGGTCTTTTGCTTCTAAATCCATCTCTATTGACCTGTGGGCTTGACTAACCACAAGTTTTCCCCCCTGTACCTCCTCCTCCTGGCCCCTTGGTGCTACCCATTTGCACTTGTTGCTTTTTGCGTTTTTCTCTGTTTTTAGTGATGGAGCATACATTTTTCTCTCTCAAAAAAAAAATCTTATCGTTGATTCATGGGTATTCTTTCTTGCCCATATATAGTCCTATTTGTATTCTTTAAGCATTGTGACTGTTGCAAACGTTGTTGAACATGAGCAGGTGTTCGTTTGACCTGTGAAAAACTGTTTAAGGAACCTCTTTTTTAATGCGCGTAGGTTGGATTGTGACTGCTTGCTTNAAATATTGTGATTCTAACTTCATTTTCCTTCTTCAAAGTAAAAGCTTTTATTTGTTTCTATTATTCAATGTTTTTGGTTGACCACATTGATATGATATCTCAGGTGTATATGGAAATTGATAAACAAGGGGAGAAGCTAGATGCTGATCCTCAGAAGTCATTGCTGTCTTTATTGGTCATTATCAATGGATTATTTTCAGATCTTGAGGAATGCATTGGTCATTTACATGCTACATGCCAGGTAATAATAGTTATTTTTAGATGTGTGTTACTGAATTTCTTAGCTGCATGTTCAAACCAACTGCAAATCTTTTATGTTCCCAAATATGTATTGTGCAGATAGATTGTTTTTCTCAGGGGGGCAATTCATCGCCGCTAGTGTTCAATAAATTGACAGAAGTGGATCATAGAGGCTCTCAGTGGACAGATGATGAAATTCGAGATGCTATAGAATTAATTTATCAGAACCTCCATAAACTAGATTCTTATCTATCTGTAATTGTAAGTCTACCTATACTCTTATAGCTTATAAGAAATACTGCCTTCCATGTTCTTAACTTGTTCACTTCACATTTATTCACGCTCTTACATCTATTGTTATGTTGTTGGTCCATTGTTAACATTGTCCTTTATAACATAAGGAATACTGCTTTCCATGTTTGCAACTCATTCATGTTATTTAATAGCTTACTCTTATTTCCTAGTCCATGTTTAATGTTAAATCTGCTATTGGCTATCATTGAACTGACATGGAGACTGTAACTGCAATTAATGTGACAAAATGAGGTATATGCGATTAAACCTGTTAATAAATCTAGTTATTGTAATCTTTCTAAGTTGTAGTATTAGTTTAGCCTTCGAAGTGTGTTTGGTTCTAAAGAATCAAGGAATCAAATTAGTAGTTTCCAACTTCCATATGGCTGCTACTGACAGGGTCTAAAAGGTACAATTGTTTCATCTTTATGCTCCTTGTTCTTCTCATTTTGATTGTTAAGTAAACCTCCGGTTATTTGAAAAATAAAAGTTATGAACTATTACCACTGAATTTCTAATCCTAAGTTATGGAGTGACCCTTGCCTGAGGATCCCTTAGTTGATCCCTCGTAGTCTTTGTCGAGGTGGTCGAGGTATCAATAGCACTAATGCTTCATAGATTTTTAATTACACTGTTTTTGACTAGTTTGGACAGAGCACATAGAGCAACTGGTATGATGATATATTTTGGTACCCCTCATAAAACAGAAATTAAATAATTGATATCTCAGAGTGTTCAATATGTCGAGGTTCACTTTACATGGTTCTTTTTTCAACAGGCTTCCTCTATAATACTGTTGCTCCTTAGTCCTTATGCACTATGGCTCCTTAGGGTTATGCATTGCCGATTCCTCCATGTGAAAGAGGAGTTTACTATAATACCATTTTCAATAAAGGATAGTCTTTTTACTGATAGGTCTATGTTTGTTGATAGATTGTGGGACGAAATAGTCTGTTTAGCTTCTTTATGAGCTAAGGTTGCTGGTTGTTTTGGGAGTTATTCTGTCTCGCAGATTGTCATTGCGCTGACGTGTAAGTAGTTTCTGCAGTCCTCTAAGGTTGTACTTCTAATTTTTACTAATATATACTTTCGTTTTCTTTTTTCCTTTTTTTTTTATATCAGAAAACCATATTTAACAAAGGAACTATTATTGAACTTGAATATGAGTGTTGTCAGCCTTTTGCGTTTGGAATGGAAGTATGTAACTACTGAAATGGATGATATTTTTCCAACTCATTATCCTGCTTGATGAAAAATCTCAAGATTTTTGGGACAGTTTCTTTACTTTTGACGCAATTTTATCAAAGCTTGTCATTGGTGTAACTGTCGCTACAATATTAATTTTCTGTGTTTAGGTTGCTAAACATCGTAAACCCAGGAAAATTAAGCGGTATTGGGTGCGCTATACGTGCGGAGCAGTTGGCCTTTCTGTTTGTTCTTTGTGGATTGTGCGTCATAGTCGATTGGTCGGAAGTCCTGATATTGACAATTGGATCCGAGAAGCAAAAGAATCAACAATTAGTTTTTGGAATGAGCATGTAGAGCAACCGGTATGGCTGAGATAATTATTCTCTCTTCAGTTATTTTTGTTTGTTTCAACTAGGTTTTCTTTTTACTGGATATTACTTATATATGTATGTGCTGAAACAATTCTTTCTATGTTCAAGATGCAAAGCTAATGGTACTTTGAGAATTCTCTGAATTTTCTTTTGAGGGTAGGTTTTCTCACAGTTGTATCTATCTGGGCATTGAAGAGTAGTATTAGAGATGTAAGCTGTGGTCAGTACCTTTGTTTCCAAATTCCAAGGCATTTGATTCCGAAGATGCAAATATGTTTAGAGTCCTTCAAAGTGAGATGTTGTGCGTAAAGGGGATATCTTGAGAGTGCTTCACAAATTGCCCCAAGTTATGTGCAGTTGTTGTATCCTTTGCAGAATCTAAGAGAGCAGTCTGTGCCATTGTTGTTGTATGCTATGTGGACATACCCGCATTTCGTTTACAAGCTTTCTATCTTAGAGTGTGAGAGAAAATACAATTGTCCACATTTTCTTTCAATATCATTTTCATTTGAAGGGAATGTCATCTTCTTTCATTGTATACTTTGGGTATTGTGTAAGTTTTTATTAGTACCCCTCATGTTTGATGCACCTACTACTCATTGTCTTTATATATATCTCAAAAACTTTCTGTGTGTTTAATTCATGTTTTACCATAATGTTTCATCAGCTTCTGTCAATCAGGGATGAACTTTTCGAGACATTTAGAAAGAGGCACAAAGGGGTGATGGAGTTAGAAGAAGTGCAATTAACTGCCAATTCACTGCGCAGGTTATATTCTTGTCTCAACTGCGTAGGATTTAATCTTACCACCTTCAGCGCTTTAAGATCAAATTCTGAATAGTACTTAGCCTGCACCCAGTAATCCATACATCAAGGATTTTACCGTCGGACTTGTGTAGTTTCAGACACTGAGTAGCTGGACATTATCTTAAACTTCAAAGAGAATATAAAGCAAGCTTCTCTAAGGATAACCTGTTCTGTTAACATATACAGTAATCTATAAAGTATTTTACTTGTTCCGAAAAAAATTCTCAGTTGTGAAACCATACATCAGGGACCTGGCAATATGAGTTGGTACTTTAAATTTGTCCCTGAGTTTATTTATTTAAGATCGTTGGATGGCATAAACACTTCAGTGGATCAGGTGTTTAGTGAGTTGGTGATGCAAGTTTACAACATGCAATGACCAGATGAAATGTGTTTGACAAAGTTAGTGCCTGTCTAAACAGTGTCGCCCACCTCTTTGTTCCTTAAATTTGTGTTTTGTTTATGTCACGTCTTGAAATTCCTATTTTGTTTGGTGAACAGAATGTTATTGGCTTTCTGTGAGCAAACAAATGGTCAAAAGGTCCCAGAGCATGCTTCAGATCAGCAACTGCTTGAAATAGTTATGGGCAGGTATGATTTCCTCCTGTTGAATGCTAATAGACATCATGCAAATGTAGCTCTGTCAGCAAGCCCCGTTGAAAAAGAATTAAGTTGTATATGGTGCTGTCTCTATCCAGAGTTCTCACAAGTAAAAGCAACCCGTATTTTTCTGCTATAAGTGTAAAAGCTGTTGTAAGATGCATTGTAAGAAGTAAATGCATTTTTGGTGGGCCTAACGGTAGAAACTGGCAGTAAGTGCTTTAACATAGTCTAGAACCTTTACTTGAGAATGATCCTCTAATGAATTGTTTGGCAAGGGTAAGAAGCATAAGGTATGGTGAGTTGATAAGAATTTACTTAGAATAGAAGAATCGAGTTATGGAGTACTCATTAAATTTTAGTCAAACCTGTTGTAGATTTGGACAGAACTGTGAAAGGAATCAAGTAGTTTTCCTCACATGATTAGAACTCATCCTAATCTTCCATGTATAGAAAATGATGTTATCTGGAGCCCATTGAAAACTGAAGGCTGTCTAGAGAACTGTAGTCCATACTGACTGACAGAAATCGGTAATATCTGCTCTGGTATACTACTATATTATGTTTCCTTTCTTTTGAGGGGATGAGATGGTCATTTTATGTGGCTTAGAGGCTGACACCATGGTTTTTTCGTCTGACATGTTGAATCTCATATTTGCTACTGACTTGGATTTTTGCATGGACTTTCTTATATGAACTTGTTCTCAGCTTAATGAGAATATCAGTTTCACCTCAAGTATTATTTCAAGTTACTATAGTCTGCAGGACTAAAAGAATCAAGCTTTTTTCTATAATTCGAGTTTGTGCGGCTAACTTTTACTATTGTACCCTTTTGTTATTTGTTGCCATGTTTCAGATTGACTCTCTCCTTGTCTAGCTGAAACAGTGAAGGTTTATTTTTATTGCAGATATGAGACGGAGCTAATGCATCCTATTAAAAGTATTGTTGGTGGAGGAGAGCTTCCTCGTGCTTTGCTCATCCAGGTAAAGTGTGATCTTCTTTTTAAAAAAAAAATTGTGCCTGTTTATTATTTACTAAAGATAAGGATCTCATCTGCTACCTATTTCTGTTCACCAAACTTTGTTTAATTCAGATCTATTATTTTGCAGGTTCAAAAGCTGAAATTAGATATTGAAACGTGAGTGTAATTGGCTTTTATCACATTTCGATTGTCCGACATATTTGGAGGTTAAGTTCTCTTTCTAAAATAACTATCTTCTTTGAATAGGGCAATGCTTGAACTGAACCAGATTCTCAAGGCCAATGAAATCAACTTTGCCATTTTAGCAGCGTTACCAGCTTTCATTTTCACTCTCCTTTTGATCATGTTTTTGCGTTCATGGATTAAACAGGTACTCCCTCTGTTTTTTT
>BSSO01002331.1:0-19677 GCA_030267885.1 Mesembryanthemum crystallinum | reverse complement strand
GAAAATCAACAAAGACTAACAGATTTGAGTAAATCAAAATGAAAGAACTGGAAAAAAGAACCCCAATTTCGTATCAAAGAAGCAACAACAAGATATCAAAATCAAAATGGTGTTCAATTCTCTCTCCTAGGGTTTGAGTTATCCAATTTGGCTTCTTGACTTTCAACATTCAATATTTGTGTTTGCTTGCATCGAAGTCATGGCTGAGGAGATAGGCTTCTCAATTGTGAAGATGATGTAATTGGCCCTCGATAGCTCCATCACCGCCTTCGCTCACCATCGTCGCCGCCACAAAGTTCCTTGAACTTCTCATCAGACGGAAGAACCGGAGAGAAAGAACTTCGGGAGAAGTGATACGCGAAGGAGGCGTTTATAAGCAAGAGATGAAGGATGAGAGAGAGAGGCAAAAGAGATCTCCATAGATGGAGCTCTGTAGATTGAGGAGTGAGAGAATGGAGGAAGAGAGAGAAAGTGTCGAGAGACGAGAATATGACGACAAATGTAGTCTCAAAATATTGAGATGGGTTTGGGCTTAGGAATTTGAAATGACATGTATTATGAGAGAATTTGAAAACCATATATTTCAGCCTTTTTTTAAAATTGTCATGGATTTGATCCAATTTCCAAAGCCCAAATTCTAATACTTGCCAAACAGTGAATTTGGCCCAAATCCAGAATTTCAAATGAAATCCCTTTATCCAAACAGGCCATTTGTGAATTCCAGCAAAACATACTATATTCTTGTTCGGTCCAATTCAATTCTAAACAGGTGAACACTTCGAACATGAATACACAACCAAAGATTGATCTTACACATGTGTGTTAATGGCATGCGGACATGCTGCTATTACACTTTTCTTTCTAGCCTAACGATAATGATACTTTGTCTTCTAACCCAGATTATCAACCAACACAACAAAAATGGACATTGACTCCTCCTCCTCCTCCTCATCATCATCATCCTTGTCCTCTCCTTGGCCCGATCTCCCAACCGACGTCCTCTCCTCCATCGCCGATCGTCTCGACCCATCAATCGGCATCCTCCGATTAAGCTCCGTTTGTCGTTCTTGGCGTTCTTCACTTTCTCTCTCCTCTTCTTTCCATCCTCAACCCTCCATCAACTTCCCTCTTCACCTCCCCTTCCCAATTCTCTCCCCCAACCCACCTCTCTCTCCTCCCCCTACCCACCTCTCTCTCCTTCAACGCACCCTCTTTCTTCTCTCTCCTCCTCCTTCTAGCTTCCCCTCTAATGGCTTCCTCCTCAAGGTCGAAGAAATCCGACCCAACACTTTCTCTCTCATTGACCCTCTTGGTAGTAAGTGCAGTTTCAAGCCCTTTTGTGGAGGACCCAGTTGGGGTATTAACATTTTGGATTATGGGGTTTCTCTGATTTGTAAATCGTATGTGTTTGAAGAGGTTGAGGGTTTGGTGCCGTTTAAGAAGGTGGTGGTTTTGACTGATTTTGTTGAAATTGGGGATTTTGTGGTGTTGGGTTTGAGGTATGATGGGGGGTTGTGGTTTTGGAGGTTTGGGGATGAGAATTGGACTGAAATTGAAGCTAATGGGCGTTGTTTTGATGATATTGTTGGGTATAAGGGGAAATTTTATGCTTCGGCTGATCGGAGAGGGCGGCTTGTGATGATCGATTCGAGGTTAAAGCCCATTGATATGGTTCATAGCTTGATGTATGGTTGTGGGAAGTTCACTCATTTGGTGGTGAGTGATGGGGAATTGTATTTAGTTGATAGGGTGTTAAATGATCAAGGGTTAGAGCTTGGAGTGTTCAAGTTGGATGAGAAGGGTCGGTTTTGGGATTATGAGCTGAATTTGAATGAGGCCGTGTTTTTCATTGGCAATGATGCTAATTTTGCGGTGTCGAAGAAGCTTTATGGTGGGTGCATAAGGGATTGCATTTACTTCATAGTTACTCCTGAAGAGGATGATGAGTATCATGCTGTGTTGAATATGAAAAAGGGTCCTGTCTGCTCGCTGGTCGACTCCGAACATTTTGTTGAGCTCTACTGGCCACCATGGTTTGACGCGACGGCTATGGATTGCTCTTCCCGATATTGAGGTACAGAATGTTATATTCTTTTGCTTGAATTTGCTTTACATTGTTAGGCATGCTGGTTCTTATATTTATCTATCTTGATCTTTGTTTAACTGATGTTGCTGGTGCTAGAAAATCACTGTAAAATGGCAAGCTATGTGGAATTTGCTTGCTTATCATCTAATATGTTGCCTGATTGTTGTGGCTTAATATTAGGCCTTTAATCTGCAAAATGATGTCCATGCACTCATTCCTATTTCGTGCACGATTTAGTTGCACATATCTACTGATTGCGATCTTTTAAGTTTATGTTGGTAGTCTCGTCTACTTCCAGTGGCTGGCATATATACTGGGAGTTGGTTTCAACTTTTCTTTTATTTATAGCAGTCTCTTCGTTGTGGTAACCTGTACTTAATGTTTTCTATTAAATAACATATATCCTTGGAAAATTGTTGTTACAACAAGAAGAACTGAACCGTGACAACACCAACCACCACCACCCAGTTTGAGATCCACCATTAGCTTTTGACTTTTGATACTAATGCATTCCACAATAAGTTTGCTCTGATGTATTTAAATTTTGGAAGTCATTGAAGGATCTTTCTATAAATGTGTAATGGACCCAGAGTAATACTATAAATCGTTTCATATCTTATTCAACATTCCTCTTCTGACCCCTTTGTGAAGTTGTCGAGTAGTGCGAAACTGTGAAGTTGTGGTGCATTGAAGTACATGATTACATATTTACATATATTCTGTGAGCCTAATGTAGCGTTACCTTTCTCTCTAGCAAAGTTAGTATAGCATAGTAGATGCAGTATTGTGTCAGAATTTGTAGACGCAATTAGAAATATGATTCTTTTTCTTGATTCCAGACCGGGAATCTTTGGTCCTACTCACTCTGGTTTAATATGAGAACTCTAATTAAATGAGAGATATGACAACTCTTATTTCATGTATCAAACTTCAGCTGTCTAACAAAAGGAAATGCAATTGAAGTAAAGAAACAATTCTATGTTGTATAAGGACTAACCTATAGTTAGAATAGATTCAACTATTCAAGCTATTGATCTATATACAATGGTATTAGCGTTAAGTCAGCTTTTAAGTGACACCCATCTTAGGTTGCTTCTTTATCTGGCAGGTAATGCTGCAATTAAAGCAACTACTTGAAACTTGTAAAGAACTGTGTGTATCTGAGGTCTTTTTTTAATGTAAAAATTCCATTTTAGTACCCTGACGTATAGTGTAATATTAAACTGGTGACCTCAATTTTAACTATTCCCATTTTGGTGACCTGAGATTTGAGAATAAGTTTCACTTTAGTACTTGTCTCTGACTCCGTTACTTTTTCCGTCAGTTTGCTGACGTGGCATATTACATTAAGGCAACTAGTTAGTTTATAATGACCGTTATAGTAATTTTGCCTATGAAAACTAACATTTTCTAGCTCGAAACAATAAAGTAACTACAACTTCTTTTGTTCATTAAATGTGAGAATATGTCTTCTACCATATGTCATGTCAGCAAAACTGACGGAAAAAGCAACGGAGACAGAAGTAAGAACTAAAGTGAAATTTTTTATCAGATCTCAGGTCACTAAAATAGGAATAGTCAAAACTAAGGTCACCAGTTTAATATTACACTATATGTCAGGACACCAAAATGGAATTTTTCCTTTTTTAATTACTTGAAAATGTTTCATCGTCCTAAGTTTTGCCATTGTTTGAAGGCCTGGAGATGTTCGTCATGCTATGGCGTACATATAGAGGCATACATTTTTCTCTCCCCTTGCTCGTGGATGTCTGCAAAGTTGTTTCCTGAAGTTTGAGGGACTATTATATATTCCCAACCAAAATCTGTAACCCTTTGTTTTCTTCTGCTGTATGATTATGATCATTTAGTAGTCTTGATGTCTAGGTTGGGGTCATAAATATTCGAGGTTAGTAAAACTGTGGCCATTTGTTAGTGATTAGATGGAGGGATTGAAGCGTGGTTAGGGAACCATGTTTTTCAAGTAAATGTAGGAGTTTGAGAGGCTTGAGAAAGAAACCAAAGAACTAAGGAGAAAATTAAGGAAAGAAAGGAGCGAGAGAAGGATTTCTGAATGGTAAGCTTCGTGGTTGGAATCGCGAGGTGTTTGTGGATCTTAGGGCTAGGAAGGATGAGGTTTGGAGTGAGATTGGTTTTTTGGATGAGTTACATCAGCAAGGTGCTCTTTTTGAAGACCAATTGGTTTCTAAGTATTCTTTGGAGATGGAGTTTAAAGAGATTCTACTCTGGGGGAAGATAAGTTAGCTCCAAAAAATTAAACCTAGATGGGTCAAAGAGAGTGATGTCAACTCTGTTTTTTTCATAGGGTCGCGAGTGCTAAGAGGAGAAAGAGTTTTATCCGTGAGTTGGAGATCGACTCGGGTGACATCATCACGGACGTTGGTTTGGTGAGTGAGGGGATAAAGTATTTCTTTAAGGATTTTTTTTTCTTTTTTTTTCCCCCTCTGAAGATTGATTTCATAGGTCTATTATTGAGGAGATTGATTGGAACCCAATTAGTGGTGAGGATGCAGCTTGGCTTGAGAGGAGGTTTGAGGTTGAGGAGTTTCAGCAAGCCGTTATAGACATGGAGGGGGATAAGGCCCCGAGGCTGAATGGGTTTACAATTGTTTTCTTCCAGCACTGTGGGATATTATTCATAGTGATATGCTTAAGGTGTTTGATGATTCCATGAATCGGGGGTGATTTGCAAAACTATCAACTTGACGTTTATCACCTTGGTCCCAAAATAAGATCGTTCATTGAAGGTTTGAAATTGTAGGCCTATCAGTTTAGTTACTAGCCTTTTACTAGATTATCACCAAGTTTTGGCTAATAGGCTTCGTAGAGTTAGTAGGCATACGAATTCTCCCTGTGAGAGTGCCTCTGGTGAAGGTCACCAGATTCTTGATGCGGTTTTGGTAGCTAATGAGCTGGTGGATGACCTAAGGAGATCCGAGGAAAAGCCATTGCTCTTAAACTAGATTTTGAGAAGGCCAACAATAAGGTGAGCTGGAGTTTTTTGGATAAGGTGCTTGAGAGGAAGGGCTTTACCCTTCAGTGACGTAGATGGATTATGGGGTGTTTTTATACCGCCTCTTTTTTCTGTTCTGGTTAACGGGCGCCTTAAGAGTTGGTTTGGGGCGTATCATGGTATTAGGCAAGGGATCCTTTTCTCCTTTCCTTTTCACCTTGGTGGCTGATGTTCTTAGTAGGATGATCCTTAGAGGGGTTAAGCGAGGCCAATTGAGGGTGTTCGGGTGGGTAGGGACTTGATTTCTGTCCCTATCATTCAGTTCGAAGATGATACTATAATTTTTCTTTGGGATTTCTCGGGTCTGTTAAGACAGTTTTGACCATTGTTCAAGCTTCCGAGTCTGTTTCCGATCTTAAAGGGAACTTGTCTAAGAGTGGGTTAGCACGTATTGGGGTTGATGAGCCTGGATTGAGTCAATTGGCATTGCTTGTTGGTTGTTAAGGTCTTATGTAGCCCATCTCTTACTGGGGTGTCTTTAGGGGGCAACTTGACTTCAATTTCTTTGTGGGACCTGTTGTTGAGAAAGTGACTAAGCTCCTTGATGGGTGGAAGGGGACTTACTTTTCTTTTTGGGGTCATATTACTCTCGTCCATTCCACTGTACTACCTCTCCATCTTTAGGATCCCCAAGCGGGTTCTTAGGAGGTTAGAGCAAATTATACGTAATTTCCTTTGGTCGGTACCAGTGAGAGGACGAGGAACCACTTGGTTGCATGGGATTGCATCTATAGGTCTAAGGATATGGGTGGGTTGGGTCTCGGTAATTTGGTGTCTAAAAACGTTTTCTCGGCTGGTAAGTGGCTTTGGCGGCTCCCTTTAGGACCTGAGTTTTTGTGGCATAGAGTTATCCGGAGTAGGTACAGTGCCCATTTTAACGGTTGGGATGCACATGTTGATGGTGGTATTACCTTTGCCAATCCCTGGAAATTTATTTCTCACATTTACTCCTTTCTTCCGTTGTCAGCTTTAGAGTTGGCTTAGGGAATAGGTCTTGTTCTGGGAAGATACTTGGCGGGGTGATGTTCCTTTCTCTGTTCTGTCCCCTCGCTTGTATAGCCTTTCTTCCCTTCACCACATGCCTATATTCCGCTTTTACTCGGTCGACGGGCTTTCCATTTCTTAGATTTTCCATATCTCTACGAGTGTTGATGGGAGGGAGCTGAGTTATCTGGTCTTCTTCCCTTGCTTGATACTTTCACTTTTGACCCTCCTTCGGATTCTCGGGTTTGGGCTCTTTTAAACACAGGGTTGTTTTCTTGTAAGACTTTCTTCCAACATTTGACTTCTTCTCCTCATAACTCCTCTTTCCCTCTAAGTTTGTCATTTGGGTACCTTGAAGGTGTGGGCTTTCTTTTGGACTGAAGTTCTTAATAGAGTTAACACCAAACAATCTGAGACAAAGGAGGATACCTCTTAAGGTGCTCTCGCCTGATGTGTGAGTGATGTACTATTGCAGTTCGGAGACTAATGAACACCAGTTCCTGCATTGCCTGTTTGCTTGGGGCCTTTGGCAGCGACTGCTCGGTGTTTTTGGCGAGCCCTGGGTGTGTCCGATCAGCTTGCTTGCGATGTTTCACATCTGTTTTAGGGGCTTTGCGTCTAAGAAGCAAGGCAGGATACTTTGGAGATGTGCTACGTTTTCTTTGGTTTGGTGTATCACGACTGAGAAAAACAAACTGGTGTTTTGTAATCAGTTCCCATTGTTCTCTAATGGGATAGAATAGTTTACTTTGCATCTTTGTGGGTCTTTTCTCATAGAATTTTCCCCAGTGTACCACTCTCAGATGTAAGCGAAACTAGAGGGCTCTTTTGTTTCGATTGGTTATGTGGACTTCATGTTCTCTTCTCTGTACCTTTGTTTCATTTTTAGTGCAATTACTCTTCCTTTTTCTTGAAGAAAAAAAAAAGAAAAAAGAAAAAACAGTTTAACTTCGTAAGTCCCCCCTATGTTAGATGTCTGTGATTTCCATGTACAAGTTTTGACCTGGTTCCTTTCGTTATAACACTGGGAGTAATGGATTTTAAGTGAGGTCACCATGTCTCTGTGTCCAACACTAATTTTTGATATTTGAGCTTCCTTCCAACACCGCACCTGCAGTACGGTTTTATAGCTATAGCAAGCAGACTAATTATAAATTTTAGGTTGCTAGATTTCTTGTAAAGTTGATTTTCCCAAAAGATACAGAATTTTAAAACCAGTGTAAGATTATGCAGGATTGTCAGATGCTTTTTTCCCCCATATCGAAAGCCTAATCTATCAACAATCTGGAGTGATCCCAGCTGCTTATCTACATCAAAATTGTTCTTTATAAATTTATACAATTTATTCGGTGGGAAGTAATGGAATGTCCGACTGAATGACTGCTTGTGCTATTTGGTATGCTTGAAGGCAATCTGCATTAGGTGTTTGATAAATTAGATCACTTTGAAAATTGGTTGGTAATTTGGTTTCTTGGCTTTTGGTTTTGTTGATTTTGGCTAGATAAGATGTGGATATCTTAAATGCTATTCCTGTTGGATAAGTGGATGTTTGCTGTACTGATGTACCTATGGATTTTCGTATCACATATGCCATTTTGTATCTTCTAGCGTGCTTCTTATTCAGTTAGATGCTTATAATTGTACCTTATTCTGCGTGCTTTTAGTTGGTCCGTTGTCTTCTTAATGGTGCTGACTTTTTGTGAATACATTGCAGGCCTGCGGCATTGTCTAATCATAGCGCAAAGCACGTTTTCCTTACCTGTTCAGTTTTGTATCAGAGGCTTTCAAGTTGCTTTTGTTGATACCGTGAAGCTTAGCGATGATGTTTGTACGTAGTGCACCCACATTGTTAAAGACATGGTTTCCAACTTTCAACACTATGTTCTTGGTGTCCCACAGCTTCTTTATAAATTATGGTGTGCAGCATTCTTAAGCGCTGTCTACCTCTTGTTTCTTGAGGAAATCCTCACCTCACTGACCTTTGTTTCTGCTCTACATCTGCTGTTTAATCGGACAACGACAA
Organism: Mesembryanthemum crystallinum; assembly: GCA_030267885.1. Classification (NCBI taxonomy): domain Eukaryota; kingdom Viridiplantae; phylum Streptophyta; class Magnoliopsida; order Caryophyllales; family Aizoaceae; genus Mesembryanthemum; species Mesembryanthemum crystallinum. The sequence goes on along the minus strand of BSSO01002331.1, from coordinate 11,553 downwards.
GTATCCGTCTCTTGGTAGAATGCAAAGAGTCTTTTGTCTATAATTAAGGAACGGATGGAGTGTTGTCACTTGATTGGAAACCAGGCTTTTTAAGTGTCTTTTTCAAATAATGTTGTCATTGCGGATGACTGCTGAGTTGTAATGCCTGTAAATGTGATCAACCTCCTTGTTAAGTAATTAGCCACAACATGCACATTTGGGTCTAGGGACATGACTACTGCGTTAAATGGTTGGTTTGATAATTCGTTGGAAGCTTTCACATTCGAGACTTATGTACTATCATGTATGAGAATAACAATTATGTTTGGCTCAACGAACTGGGGAACCTCATGTTGTCATGTACTCCATATTTATGAACGGTAAATTGAGGGTTTCTTCCGCAGTCATCACAAATGGTGGCTATGAAAACATTATCATTTTGATCACAACTAAACTCTATTTGGTTGTAGCCAAAGTTAAAGAAAATCATTATTAATCTAGTAATACTCAAAGTGTCTTTGGTTTGTTTATTAAATCTAAAAGTGCATATTAAAATATCAAAATTCACCAATGGCTATTGTAAAAATTTGGATTTTTTGCGTCTTGGGTTCTCTCCCCTCACCCTTACCCAATCCTTGAGTGCCATATTGATATGTGCTTCTCTCGAGGTTGAAATTGCCTCATCAAGTTTAGTTCGGAAGGAGGGTTATGTGTAATCTCTCGCCATAAGAGATAGTGATGTTCTATGCAAGATCCAAAAGAAAGAATATTGGGGTCTATGACTCTATGACACTGGCGGGTTCAAGTATTAATTAATATTGCATAAACTGAAAAATGCTCTCTAGAACTTGCGAACCTCCTGACCCCTCTTGCCTCTGCCGATGTTCTCCTTCTTCATCTCTTCCCTTTCCTCCCTCCCTCCCAGCCTCTCTCATCAGAGATTTTTCCTCCCGTGCTTGCCTTTTTCAGGCCATTAATGGTTCTTTTTTGCTCTTTTATCAGAAATCAAAGATTTCTGACGCTTCACCTCTTGCAGGTGGTTTGATTAGGGTTAACTACCCTATGGTTACCATTGAGTTTATTATCAAATTGCAGTTTAATTCGTTTGTTTCCTATCGTGCAATGGCTAGTTATAGGGTCTTCATGGCTAATTTCACCGACTATTTGACGGATTACGGTTGGATTTGGAGGTTCCTATCTTCCAAGATTCGTTTTGGGCATTTCGATAAGGGAAGTGCGATTTGGGTAAGGATTATCTCATGCTTGATTAAGAAGGTATTCTCTTTGCACTCAGTTCTAATTCAGAGTAATGATGTCCTTTTTTGGGGAGTGTATTACCTGATCTGCAAAGCTAATTTTTTTAATTAAGTACGGTGGCTCTTCCAATTCTTGGATGAATCCCCTGAGATTGAGATTAATTGTTAATTGGTTTAATGGGGATTGGTGGATTAAATTTCATTTGTTGCATGGTCTGTATATTACTGCATGCTTAAGTTATTTGGTTTTTTATTGCTCTAGTTCTGACTTTTGGAAGCCTCTAGGTCCTTTGTATGATCACATTTTCCCTCCCCTTTTTGGCTATAAATACGTTGTCAACTCTAGTGTTTTGCCTCACTCCTCGCTTGCTTGCACTGTGATTTCCTTCATGGTCATGCATAACTCTCCCTCTCCTGTGAGCTCTGACAATCAAAATGCCTACCCTGTATGTGCCCTTGAGACTTCCTCTCTCAAGGAATCATCCCCACTCTGCGCATCTATCCTCTCTGGAGATGGTGCTACTGGTGGAAGTGCTGGAAGCACGCCCCACCTTGGGATGTATAAATCAACCCTTCAGCACGGTGTGGGACGTGAAGTTGTCAATTTTCCTGCCAATTCCCAGGGCCAACCTGATGGTGCTGATGGCCACCATGTTCTTCAATGTGGTGGTGGATTAGATGCGGACCTGAATGAACCTCCAGTCCCTCCTGCTGACCTTGGTTCCATGCTGGCGGAATTTCACAGTCTCTGCTTGCTGGGAAAAATATGGGGTCAGTCTATCTCTGTGTCTATTATTAAAGTAAAAACTAAACAGGACTGGACTGGGGTGCATGGGGAGGTCTCTTTTGTTGATTTGGGTAACAAATGGTTGCTTATCAAGTTTACTAATGAGACTGACAAGATCTTTGTATGGAGGGGTAGACCTTGGTTTGTGCAAGGGCTTAATTTTTTGCTAAAATAGTGGGAGCCTTTCTTTGATCCATATGCTGCTAGAATTACTCACATTGACCAATGGCTGCGCATCCCAAATCTTCCTATGGAATTCTGGAGCTACCCTGCTCTTAGGCTTCTACTTCAGCCCATTGGTGTCATTCTCAAGGTGGATCTGTTCACTCTTAATCATGATAGAGGTAAATTTGCTCGTGCTTGTCTTAATGTTGATATCACTAAGCCACTGAAAGGAGCCATTACTATTAAAGCTAGTGGTAAGGAAAAAAATCTTGCTATACAATATGAAGGACTACATGATATTTGTGCTTTATGTGGCTGCAAGGACCATGAAATTGAGAAGTGTCCTAGAGTTGCTCTGGCTGCAGATGTTGAAGTTGTAATTGAAAGCTTCCGCAATAAGTCTTTGGCTCATTCTGCTAATGATGCTGCTTCCACTGGTAGTAGGCCTGGGAAAATTTGACCCGACCCGAAAACCGACCCGAACCCGACCCGAGAAAAATGGGTCATGAACACAACATTACAACCCGAAACCCGAAAATGACCGAACCCGAATAACCCGAATATTTCTGGGTCAAAACCCGACCGAACCCGACCCGACCCGATCTACCCGTTGAGCCAAACCCTAATATGTACTTTTATCCTTATTTATTTGAAACTCCAAACATTCATATCATGTATATAAGATCACTTTTGTACCTTTATAGTTTATTTGATTGTCTAATCGTCTATCTACTATTTACGTTATTGCAAACAATTATGTCTATGGTAGGGTTGTATTACTTGTGCTACAAGCAATTGAATCATTTGAACGAGATTAGAGCTGATCAAAAACGGGTTTAGGCGTGAAATGAGTCGGGCTTGACATGGTTTTTTGGCCCGCCCCTGGACTAAAGGCCATTAAAAGCGGGCTTCAATCGGAACTCTATAAATTCACGAAAATGTCTTGTCCATTTTGTGGGGCGTCCCGTTTGCCATGTATAATTTAGGTAATTGTGAACAACTATGTTCTTCAATTGTTAGTACGATTGACATTTTTTGTGCTATAAGAATTGAATGCTTTGATCAAGATTAGAGTTGATCAAAAGCGGACCCAAGAGGAAAAAGGGTTCGACTTGACATTTTTCTTTGCCCCATGGACAAGGCCATCAAGTGGGTTTGGGTCGGGTTGAGCAGGGCCTTTATAAATTCACCAATATGTCGAACAGATGTGCCTAATGGGCCAACCCCCCCATAATCAAATCTAACCGAGATAGTATATATTTTTGTACTAATAGAATTATCATAGTAAGTATAGGTCAAAAGAAATATAGGTCCATTATTTTATTTTATTTTGGTATAAACGATCGAGAATTCGCGTTGAAAAAGTGAGACCAAAAATACCCTCAACCCGTTGGGTCAACCCGTCACCAAACCCGACCCGAAAGTGACTGACCTGCTTTCGACCCGACCCGCTAATGACCCGACTTGCTATCGACCCGACCCATTAACGACCCGACCCGAACCCGACCTGACCGACCCGATTACCAGGTATAACTGGTAGTCATGCACCTGTAATGAAGACAGATTTGAGGTGGTGACACCAATGAAAAAAACTAAGCTTCACTTTCTGGCAAAAACTGGAAAGAAAACGGGAACTGCTGGATTCCTTCAGAAGCTGTCTTTCAAAAACCACTTTCCAGGGGGGAAGTTCTGAGGGACCCAAGCATGAAGCTCTCGATAAGCCACCCCTGCCTAGTGGTCCTATGCTGCCCCATGTTCACTTCTCAAACTCATTTGCTGCTATTGAGAACCCATTGGAAGAGGGAGAGCTATCTCTTATCTATGGTGATCCCCCGGATGATATTGCCCCTATTGCTACTAGTGCGTGTCCTGTGTATGTATCCCCCCTGGAACCTATCTATGATCCCAAGCCCCTGTCTGTTTTGCCTCCCCTGCAGATGATTGAAGGATCTCATATCCCCGAGAAAGAGGTTCTAGGTGATAACTTTATTTCCTCCCCCTCTGGGTTCGATGATGAAGCTAATGACTTTATGGAGTTTGAGGAGGATTCTACCAACTCAGCTTCCTTGGATTCATGCAAAAAAAGGAGGCTGGAGCAAGACTGCTCTGCAGGGTCATCTGGGAAGGCTGGAGGCTTGCCTTGAACTTTCTAGCTCCCTATGATGACTAACACTTCCCATGGTCTTCATGTGATGGTGATTTTGATTAGTGTTCTAATAACACTTAGCTATTTTGATGTTTTCTCCCTCCTTCCCCTTCATGTGGTATCCTTTTGGGTTTGTATGATTGGGGTTAGTATCGTCGACCTTATAGGTCTTTTTGTAACCACCTACTTATTTGTATCCAACTTATGGGAAGATGTTACTAATGCTATCAGTTTTATGGTTTACTTCTCAGTTTCTATTACCCTTTGGTTTATGCTTACGGATCAGCTGCATCTCTATTGCTTTCTTTCTTTGATTTGCAGAAAGTTATTGCTTTCTCTGCTGCTGGAATTTGCCTTGGATACAGGTGTTTGATGGTTATGATATGTTTAACTCTTTTATTTTCTCTGCATTACGGAGTTGCTCTTACTCAAGGGCTCTTCTTTTTTCTCCACGAGTAGTGTGTCATCCATGAATGCTTGGATGTGAGTGTAGTACATGCCTCACAAAGATTTTACACCCCCTCTTACCCAGGTGGGTGCTCCACTTGTTTCCCATGATTTGACTTTGTATTTTGGTGGCATGAATCAACCTTGTGGATGGTGCATTCTATTCTTGACTTTCCTTCCCTTTTTTTGTAGTAGGTCTGTATGGTGTTGTGACCTTCTATGGTCCCCTTTTGATAACCTCATAAGTTTTATGCAATTGCAGAGGGCTATATACATTTGGCTGCAGGAATTGAGGTGTACTGGGATTGTTCTCTTAGATAGTGGCTTTCTGACACTATTTTTATGGCCTTGTGACCTGTTGTACTGTCACTCATATTTTGAGAATTGGAAGTGGCCTGCTTATGTTAGCTTGAAGGCTTGCTAGTGGATTAAGGGTGTAAGATTTACTATCTTTAACTATAGAAAGTGGTACCTAACAGGTCTAAGGACCCATTTGCAGTTCAATGGTTCTTGTTGTATCACTTTTGTAAGTGGTGTACTTAGTTTGTTATTTCTTGGAGTTTTGATTACTTGTTTTCAGCTATGTTTTTTGAGTTATAAGACTTATGCCGTGCAAATGCTTTGCTTCCCACTTTTTAGGAAGTTGTGTAAAGCCTTTTTTGCTAAGATTTCTTTGTACAGAGTGTGTTTCGTCCTTGGTTGGTTTGCTTTACCTCTTTTTTTATTTATAAAAATCATTAGTTGGAACATTTGCGGTATTAAGAAACCAGCTGCATTAGGCAAGATTGCCTTTTTGAATAAATGACATAAACCGGATATTCTCTTTGTTTTGGAAACTCTTGTTAGTGAAGCGAACTCTCAGCATTTACTTAAGACGTGTGGGTTTAAAAATGTAGCATTTGTCAACCCAGTTAACCATGCGGGGGGATTATGGGCTTGTTGGAACGACTCTTCTATAGACATTTCTGTTGTCGAAAAACAGGATTGATTTATCTCACTTAATGTTCACGATCCGTCCTCTAACGACAATTTTGTTATTTTTGGGGTTTATGCGCCTACCCAAAGCTTGGAAAAAGAAAATTTTTGGAATATGTTCTCAAGTCGAATTCGTGAGTTGTCTTCCCCCTGGTGTGCTATGGGTGATTTAATGAACTACTTGATGGCACAGAGAAATTAGGTGGTATCCCGGTTGTGGTTAATAGAGGCTCCTTTTTAAGATATTTTATTGACTCCTTTCAAGGCCTTTCCCCCCCTTGTCACGGACAACCCTTCACTTGGAAAAAATTAATTAATGATTAAATCATTTTTGAAAAACTCAATCATGTTGTTGTTGATAACACTTGGAATGAGCTCTTCCCCGGTGCCTTTGTTTCTCATCTTAGTTTTACTTGTTCAGATCATGCTCCTGTCTGTCTCACTACGGATAATATGTCTACCTTTAAAGGACGAGCTTTTCAGTTCCAACCTGCCTGGATTCAACATAAGGATGCAGAACAACTCGTGTTGAAAATTTGAGGGGGCACTGTCGATGGTTCTAGAATGTTTCAAGTCACTAGAAAACTGAAACTTATCAAAAATGATTTTAAGAGCTGGAGCAAAATTAAGTTTGGTCACTTTCATAATAAGCTCAAAGAAAATTATGATAAGATTAGTAGCACGAAGGTGAAATTGGCTAGTGATCCTACTAATAGAAACTATTGGGCCATGTTAGTTAGACTTCAACATCAACGAGAACAACTCTTGCTTTTCCAACACTCCTTTAGAAGGTGTAGTAGTAAGCAAAATTGGATTCTTAATGCGGATAGAAATACAAGGTTTTTTCAAAACTATCATAAAGCTAAAGCTGCTAAGAAAAGAATTATCAGGATCAAAGATCCTTCGGGTATATGGATGGAAGATGATGATTACATTAGAGATCATATCACCTCTGAATTTAAAAATCGTTTTGTTTCTGCAGGAACTAGTCCTATTTGCGTAGAAGACTTGCCCAGGTGCATTTCTGAACAAGACAATGCGCTACTTATTGGACCTTGCTCCAACGATGAAATTAAGGCAGCCATTTTTCAAATGAATCCGCATAAATCACCAGGTCCCGATGGGTTTGGGGCTCTGTTTTTTCAAACTTATTGGCACATTTTAGAAAATGACTTTTATAAAGCTATAAAGGCCTTTTTTCACCATGAGCAGATTTTAAAAGAAATTAATCACACTCTTATTGCATTAATTCCTAAGTGAGAGATCCCCGAAATGGCTTCTAACTTTAGGCCTATTAGCTTATGTAATACCATTGTCAAAACTATTTCTAAAATCCTGGTTAATAGGTTACGACCCTTTCTTCACTCTATTGTCAGTCCTCTTCAAGGTGCCTTTGTTCCAGGCCGGTTTATCCACGATAATATTTTGATTACTCATGAGATCATGAACAAGTTTAAGAACTCTAAGGATAAGAAAGGTTGGCTTGTCTTAAACTAGATATGGAGAAATCCTATGATAGAATCGAATGGCCATTTCTTTATTCTAATCTTGAAAAAATGGGTTTTCACCCAAAATAGATTAGCTGGATTAAGCAATGTGTCTCCACTGTCTCCTATTCGCTTATCATTAATGATGAGATTAGTGCACCATTTGCTCCATCTAGAGGATTAAGACAAGGAGACCCCCTTTCCCCTTATCTTTTTATCTTATGTATGGAGGTCCTTGTTAGGCGCATTACGACAACTAACTTTGATAAAAGCAATGGTATTGGGATCAAAATTAGCCCTAACTCTCCTAATATCCCTTGCCTCTTCTTTGCGGATGACAGTCTTCTAGTTTGTAAAGCTAATAGAAAGGCTTGTATCACTCTTAGAAAAATTCTTGATGATTTTTGCGGTCAGTCTGGACAACTTATTAATTTTCACAAATCATCTATTTCCTTTTCTAAGTATGCCCCGGCTTCAGCTAAAGGAATGGTGGCGGCCGAGTTTTCCATCTCCCATCAAAATGGGTTAGGTAAATATTTAGGCTGTCCTATTTTTGAAGGACGTACTAATAAAAATACATTTTCGTCCCTTGTGGATAAAGCTCATAATCGTATGAATTCTTGGGTGGCTAATTCCCTTTCTAAAGCAGGGAGATCGGTTTTGATCCAAGCCAACCTTGAATCCCTGCCTTCTCATACTATGCAATGTTTCCAATTACTTAGCTCCATCTGTCGTGATTTGGATCGCATTAATCGAAATTTCTTTTGGAGAAGATGTGGGGTTCCTTCTGACGGGGACCCTCTCCCGAATCAGAATGTGCATTCTCCCCAGCCACGCTATTTTGCCATGGTTGGTTGGGATAAGATTTTTGCTCCCAAAACACAGGGTGGTCTGGGGCTTAGAAGAACAGAAGCTGTCAATAAAGCTTTTATGGCCATGTTAGCCTGGAAAGTTCTCTCAGAGCCTGAGAATCTTTGGGTCCAATGTGTTACTAGTAAGTATCTCAGGGAGGGAAACTTCTTTGATTATAAAGCAAAACCACCTGATTCGTGGTCCTGGAAAACTATTCTTAAAGTTAGAGAGCTCATTCGAGCTGGCACCAGATGGAAAGTAGGAAATGGTAAAAGTATTAATTTTTGGAACGATATATGGTGTATGAACAAGCCTTTGGCTAGGGTTGTTGATGGTCCTCTTAATGAGAGCCTTCATGTCAGTGTATTAATTTTTGGAACGATATATGGTGTATGAACGAGCTGACTTCATCATGTCAGCATCCCCCTTCCCTTTCATGATATGGAAGACTCGATGTGTCAGGGTCCGACTAGTAATGGCTTTTTTTCTACAAAAACAGCAGCATGGCTTGCACATGATTTCATTCGACCTAGGAACCCCAGATGGCATTTTAATTGGATCCGGAAACTGGACGTTAATCCTAAAATTAAGACTTTTTTATGGCAACTTTGTCATAATAGCCTCCCTACTAAAAAAGCCTTAATAAGGCGAAGTCTTCCCATCGACCCTTGTTGCCCGATGTGTAACACGGAGGAAGAGGATTTGGACCACCTTTTTGTTAATTGTCCTTGTGCTCAAGCTGTATGGGTTAAAGCTATCTCTTCCAAATGGATGCCCGGGGCACCTCCGGATGGCCCACTCCTTCAGTGGTTCCAACGTGCACATATGGAGGAACATGCTGCCGATTTCATGCCTAAATGTGCGTTTTTGCTGTGGAGTATTTGGTGTGAACGTAACAACAAAGTGTTTAGAAGCATTCAATGTTACCCCGTTCACATTCTCATTAGGGCAAGGAACATCTTCTTTGATTGGACTGCTAAATGCAAGATGGACACTTGGTCTAAGGAACCTTCTTTCTCTTCTTCATCTTCCACTAAAACAAACTCACCTATTTTTGTGCAGTGGCACCCTCCACTTTCCCCCATGTCAAAATCAATTTTGATGGTTCTGTCACTCATGGAAAAGCTGCTGCTGGCTTTGTCATTCGCAACCATAGAGGCGACTTCATTGCTGCTAGAGCTGAGCCCTTAGCTACCAGCTCTATTCTCATAGCAGAAGCTACGGCTATGCGTAATGGTGTTAAGCGAGCTATTGATATGGGTTATGACAAGATTCAAGTTGAAGGGGACAATCTAACAGTCATTCGGGCTCTTCGTGTTCATAACATTATTATTATTGATGCTTGAAGGTTCCTAGCCAATTGTAACCCCTGCATTGTCTCTCATTCGTTCAGAGAAGGGAATCGGGCGGCAGATTGGATTGCAAAGACTGGACTCACGATGTTTGTTCTGGACTTTTGGGAAGACCCTTGGTCGCCTAAACTGTGTACTATTTTTCATGAAGATAAGTTAGAAGTTAGACTTGAGAGGATGAGCTCTTAACTTTCCTATAAAAAAAAAAGAAGAAAAAAGAAAACTGGCGGGTTCAAGTATCGAAGTGGCCTCATCAAGCCATGAAGGAGGGAAAAGCTATCGATGGATGTAATGGAGGAAATTAAAAGCCAATATGTATAAGGAATGGGTAGTTTCAACCAAAATTAGTTAAATCGTAGCCTTGGAAAAAATCACTTATAAAAGGTACCTCTTGACAAAAGAAAAATATATAATACTCATATAAAGGTAGTTTCACATAAAAAATAGCATACTTCAGGTATTTTCTGCGAAAAAAGAAAGTTCTAAAATTTTTTAAGGACTTCAATCTTAGATCCACTCGTGCAGTGGGGTTTAGATTATTAATTTTTCTAGAATATCACAAGTCAGTCTACCTTACTCCTATTTGTAATACTCCATTTGAAAAGATGATATGTACTTCCTCCGTCCTACAATTAGCTTTCATAAATTGGGATTGCATAAGCTTTTAGTAGAGTGTTTTTAGACTTTGATTTTCCCTTGTGATTGGAGAGAGAGAAAATATTTTTTTTATTGTATCTGTGAGTTAGTGGAAGGTATTGTAAGAAAGTAATGGGGTTTTACACTTTCTGAAAGCTAATTTTGGGACAAAAAATTTGATGTTTTTTAAAGCTAATTACGGGATGGAGGGAGTAGTATTTAGGGTGAAACTACGTATTTTTATATTTGTAATATTTGATAAGTGAAACGTTAAAAGAGCACGAAAGAAATGAATACAACCATTAAGTGTGAAGACAAGTAGTCATCCCTTTTAAAAAAAAAAAAAAAAGTTAAATCAATCTTCACATGCACTCATCTCGACCTCTAACAAGAGAATGAGTTGAGTATGGATTTTGTTGGACAAATTTCAATGAGCTATATTGAGGTTAACGTAAATACAAATAGGTGTACCGACCTTTCAAAAAATATATTGAGGTATATTACTTGGTTGAAGTTGTGTGCAAATGAGAACATTGGCAATTGGAGTAAGTGAAATGTCAAAAAAACCCCTGTAAAAGATTGGAGGTTCCATTTTCCATCCAAATGGTGCCCTGACGTATAGTGTAATATTAAACTGGTAACCTAAATTTTAGCTATTCCCATTTTGATGACCTAAGATTTGAAAATAATTTTCACTCTAATACTTGCCTCTGACTCCGTTACTTTTTCCGTCAGTTTGCTGACGTGGCATATTATATCAAGACAACCAGTTAGTTTACAATTACCGCTATAGTAATTTTGCCTATGAAAAGTAACATTTTCTAGCTTGAAACAATAATCGCTTTGACATTTGTATCCACTATGTGAGGGAAATAAAGTAATTACAAATTCATTTATTTATTAAATGTGAGAATATGTCTTCTACCATATGCCATGTCAGCAAAACTGACGGAGAAAGTAATTGAGTCAGAGGTAAGAACTAAAGTTAAATTTTTTATCAGATCTCAGGTCCCCAAAATGGGAATAGTTAAAACTTATGTCACCAGATTAATATTACAATATACGTTAAGGCACCCAAATGGAATTTTTCCAATTAAATAAAATTTAAAAGATAAAAAAAATAATATTCATTTAAATTTTTTTACGTTAAATCTGTAGTATACTTCACCAAAATTTACGCTATTTTATTTTATTATTTTTTATGCTTTCCATTATTGAGATTTGGTACCTAGCCCCTTGCAATTTAAGGGCATGCAACTCATATTATATACTCCATCCGTTTCACTAAAATCTTGACACCCTAACTTTTCAAAGTCAAAGTTTTCAAACTTTGACCATTAATATATGAAAAAGTATAATGATTTTCAAAGTAAAAATAATATTTTTGTATTCATCTTAAATACTACTCCCTCCGTCCCCTATTTACCTTTCCAAACCATGCATAATTTTGTCCCCTATTTACCTTTACAAA
>BSSO01002330.1:0-19681 GCA_030267885.1 Mesembryanthemum crystallinum | reverse complement strand
GTGAAGAGAAGACGCTTTTGGGGATGCAAGACTCTTTTGTGAATGTGAATCTAAGGTGTTTTTTATGAAGGGAAGACGCTTTTGGGGCTGCAAGACTCTTTTGTGAATGTAATGTGTTAAATGGAAGGCACTTTTTTTTGTGAGCTAAAGCACATAACGACCGCTTGGTTTTACGAGGTGGTTAGTGTCATCAGCCTGTTTTTGAAAAAAGGAGACTCAAAACCGTGCCCCTAGAGAGAGAACTAGTCATGAATGGTTTCCCAATTAGTGAGTTAGCCAAACAGCACGTAAGCACACAAAGTAAATGAGGATGGACCATGATACTTTAGTTACGCCTAGGCATAGGTTCTAGTTCGACTCAATTGGCTTTGGCTCGAGGGTGAAAGGCTTTCTCACGCGTAGATTTTCCAAGCAACTCACGTGTGGGTGCGTGGCGGCAAGGGATATCGCTATCCTTCCATCATGGATGGTAAGTAAGGTATCGTGGGTTGGGAATCTGCATACGCGCGCTGGCCCCTAACATCGTATGGATGCTTATTGTCGAAATGCGCATGATACAAACCCAGGGGTGAAATTCTAGTAATAGCTGTGAGGACATCACGCGATACACATGCAAAATGTATGTATGCAATGCAACGGGCGAAATATCATGCAAAATAAATGGCAACATATGTTTCGATTCACGTTTTCATAGACACATTCTCTTACTCGAGTACTTCCTAGTGAAGTCTCCAATCTGTGGGACCCGGGAATCCGCCCCCGCATTTCCTGCATGCGTCTGGCCGATTTTTTGGTTTTGTTGTTTTTTTCATGACCGTTTTTATCATGTTTAGTTCATTTGTTTGCAAGGTAAGGAAGTTGCCACCATATTTTAGGAATATGGAAATCGTGGAGGCACCGAGCACAAATATCTAAAGAGATATCATGATCAAGCCAAATTACGCCCTATTCCCGTCGTAGGGCGTGACTTCATGTTTCCCAAAAGGAGACTTGGATTCGGGAATTTGAAATCTATTCAAATGGATCGAAAGCGAATTTTGCCGTTTATTTCATATGACAAGCATGCAGCATTTTAGCGCTTGACTACTTTTGCTATGTGGTTATCACTCATTTATTCACAAAGAAATTTATAAAGGTGGTCGCTTTTACACCTTTGACGACGAATTTGATTGGATGAATCAAACCCATCTAAAGGGTAAACTCATGGGGATAATTGATGGATTAAAATCATAAATGATTAGTGCACCAATTAAACCTAGAGTTTTTATTAGTGTTTTACATGCTTTGGAAAGACGATAATATTAAATGAACATGCTTTTGTTTTAGGTGAGATTTAGTCGGGTGAACATGATGTTCAATTCGTATGAGATTGATTAATTTCACATGAACAAACACACAAAATCAATCAAAATTACGAAAGCGTAAAGGAAGTAACCCTTGATGATCGCCCTCGGGATGACTACCTTGGATCGGAACCTCCGTGTGTGGGATTACTCAAGATTAAGACCCCAAGTTGGTGGCGGTTTAGGAGCTTTGGTGAGTGTTTGGGAGGATTTTTTAGTTTTGTGGTGGAGGTGTGGATGTGGTTTTTGTGGTGTTCAAGGAAGGCTTCCCTTGGTGTGAATTTTCTTCAAAAAGGTGGTTCTAGCAATAAGAACCCTCTAATTGTTTCAAATTACACCTTAATTCTCGAGCTTGAGCTCTCAATTGTCCACCCTTTGGAATGAAGGTGAGATAACGTATTTATAGGGTGCCAATACTTCGCAATTAAGCAAGGCTGAACAGCTGTTCCAGACCAAAATTCGTGTCGGGTCAGAGGGGCTCCCGTCAGCTTGGCGGCGGTGGCGCCAGCTTGGTGGTGGTGAGGCCGGTTTGGCGGCCTTGGCCCCGCTTAATCGGGAAGCGTGGTCAACGGTACGGCGCGTCTCTGATTGGCCGAGAACTGAAAGTCAAAGTGTACTTATTTTTCCTAATCTGGTATGTACCCATGGATCTGGGTCCATTTGCTCTTTTAGCGGGTTTTTGGGTGGATATTTGATTCGTTTGTCGCTCCATGTCTCTGTTTTGTGCCGAAACCTTCCGATGCTCATAACTTTTATTCCGGGACTCCGATTGAGGATCTGTTTGAAGTTATGGAAAGCTTAGAACATGGGCTATTTTGTGAGAGTTTTGGGTCATATCTTCTCGGGGTCTCATGCTTGTACGAGGTTCGTCGTCTCCAAGTGTGCCATTATTTCGTCATCGGGCGGTGGAGGACTTAGGAGACACCGGGTGGGGTGTCTACAGTGGGTTTTTTTCTTCACCCTTTAGATCTCATATGATTCGTACTTGGCATTTTTTTGAAATTCATATGCTAAATTTTCCAAAGGGTGAAGAAAAAAACCCATAGGTGCTAATTTCGCAAGGGCAAATAGGTCCTAAAATCCCATAAATTGTCAGAAAATCGAACAATGGGGGTTCGTCATGGCCAAAGTAACATATAAGGGGGTTCCCTACAAAAAAAATATGTAAGGGGGTTTTGTACATAAACTGTAATATAAGGGGGTTCCCTGCAAAATTATCTGAAAAAAAATTAAAAAAATCACCATATAAATTTGTTTCAAGGAAGACCGATATTGAAAACGACATACCATAGTATGATATACAAATGCAGATTTGCACCGGTGTTTAAGAGGGATTTTGTGTATTGTGGGCAAATGATGAATATGGCAAACCATTTATACAAATGGGTCTTCAATCAGGTGATCATGGTGCACCAATTACCCTTTCTGGTTGCCAATTGTTCAATAATACCTTGCAATTATTTAGCTAATGTATAAAAAAAAAATTTGCGGGGAACCCCCTTATAAAATAGACTTTTTGAAAAAAAAAAAAAAAAAACCTTTATAAAAAAAAACTTTGTGGGGAACCCCCTTATAAAAACAAATGCCCATAATGAACACACCTTAACACATTTTTCGACCATTTTAAAGGAGATTTTGACCGCTTTGCCCTTAGCCTTTAAGCACATATAATATATCTTAAGCAAATATGGACTTAAAGGCTAAGGGTAAAATGGTCAAAATTGCATTTAAACTGGCTAGAAAAATGGCTTAAGATGTGTCCATCAAGGCCTCTTGTTTCTGTAAGGGGGTTCCCCACAAAAAAGATTTTATAAGGGGTTTTTTCCCAAAACATCCATTTTATAAGGGGATTCCTCACAAAAAATCCTAATGTATATGCCCAAAAGAAATTAAATAATGTAAATTTTGAATAAATCACAAACATGAGGATCAAAATAATGCACATATAATTCATTGAACACATGACATTTTATAACTCCTTCACTTAAAATGTGTTTGTAATGTTATCACTTAAATAAACCAAGTTTCCCAAACTTTAGCCAGATATCACACAATCTTTTGTTATAACCAAATCAGACTTATGTTCACATAGATTGTTTGTGAATGTCCTACTTCGAGAAAAATGAAAACAATACAATAGCAATGTATCGAATGTAATTGAAAAGGCTTCGTATGCCTATTGTAGTGCTTATAGCAAAGTCGAAATGATAATATGCAACTAACCCTTGATCTTATTCAATTCATGTCAACCATTACATTGATATGTGCAAAGTAATGTAATTAATATTCACAATTGTTTGTGCGCTTGTAGTGTAACATCTTCATACCTCACTTCAAGATTTTTCTTCCTCCCAATCCCTATTATCTCAATACTACTTGTTTCTTACACTCTTCACAATTCGAATGCTAGCATATACCAGGATTTATCAAAATAGAATTGGTACCCGCCTCCTAATATAGGTGACAACATCAAGTGGCGAGCTTATAAACCGTATCTAAAATAAACTATATATCTTATTGGATGCAAGGAAATATTTAACTTATCTTATTGGCAGTATCTTATTTAATAATTTTATAAATATCCATGATTAAAAGGTAACAATATTACACATATCGGTGCACCAGATTTATTCTGGGTCAACCATATTTGATGCATTCTAAAGAAACAAAAGAAATGGAAGACCAGTCATGCGAAAGGCAGACCATTTCGATACATTTACGCACAAAATTGCAGTGGGTGACACTAATTTTGAAATAAAATAATTCCCTTTATTTCTAAAACATTTAGATATTTCCCTCAACCTACTAGGTTATTAGGGCACTATAAAAAGACCCAACATAATTGAAGCCGACCAAAATGACCTAAAAATTATGGCAAAATCTTCAATCCTCTGCCTCCAAAATTTGTCCAATGGATTACGAAAAATCCCAACTACCATATGAAATCCCCCCACGAAGCCCTTTTAGCGACATTCCTCCTACTGACTTTGGAAAAACTCCACCCAACACCATAATTGTTTGTGTAAATAGCCCTGAATCACAAGTGTATAATCATTATGAGTCGTTCGCCCAAAAACAACGACTGAACTTCGAAGGGGAGTCAGATGGTGGTCCCTCAAAAACCATGGGAGAAGAAATCAAGAAACAAGAAATCAAGGAATAAGAAATAAAGGAACAAGAAATCAAGGTCATTGTCACACTTCCAATTGAGCCGCCCGAATCACCATTCTTCGACAACACATACGATCCGATATGGGAAGAAGGAAGATTTCATTCAAAGCCCCAGTATGATGAGATCGAAGTGATTACACACCTATCCAAACTCTTTGGCTTGCAAGTGACTACAACAAGTTGCAATGCCATGAATCTACATGTGAGAGATGAGCAGTCAGGTGAGATGATGGAAGTGAGTCCCTCTACGATCCAGAAAAAGTTTCTATATTCATTGAAGATCTAAGAGGGAGACGCAATTTGCAAAGATATAAAAAGGTTGACAATGGAAGGTGAATTTATACCCACCCATTTCCCCGTTGTTTTGGATCTCCCTCACCTCCCCAAACTCTTCGAGATCATTATNCCCCCATTGAAGGCTTTATGGATCCATGTCCAATAATCCCGAGGGTTACTGTTGGATGCATGTTGAAGAATTCTCTTGTCAAGAAAATTTTTGCTTTGTATAATGTTGCTTTGCAGATCTACAAAAATGATGAACCTTTGAAGCAGCTGGAATTGTTCATGTTGATAAAGATGGGCGAGCAGTCAAAGAACATTAGAGCGTATTCAACTATCCTTCTGACACCTCAACGGAGGTTTTAGTTCAATCCGGAAACCGTGGGTGTTGTGGTAGATTGCTAGAAGGCAGGGGCAAGGTCAAGCCACGATAGGCTGTTTAAACTTCCCGAAATGGATCGGAGGTGGAATTGAAGATTGCGGTATGGAACTTTAGGGGGAATTGTAGGCCATCATTTTTATCCAATCTTGAATATATTGTTAGAATTCATGACCTGAACATTATACTTCTGACTGAGACCCGTTATGGTTATGATAACTTGAAAGAAATCGCAAAGGAGCTGCGCCCGTTGCATTACACATTGTTCGTTCTCCATGGAGCCTATTGCAATATTGGGGGGCTACATCGTCTTGAGTAAAGTCATATATCCGATTTCACATTTTGATCCAGAACCATAACGGTTTCCATGGAGTGTTTCAGGTTATTTGAGTAGTTAATCTTAATACATTGAATGGTAGTAACAAATTAGTTAATTTGATTGTGTGCACTCTAATTTGTAGGGATTTTGTTCTGTTACGATTATTTATTTGCCTGAGGTTAGTTTTTTTTTTTTTTGGGTAAAATGTGAAAGCTAACATTAACCAAAAGAATGATTACACAGTGATTCATTACACATCCAACCTAGGGAGAGGCCTACCTTCTTGGAAGGGCTTCCTCAAGCCTAGGTGGAATTTTGCTAATTGATCTAACTACAAATTATCAAACCAATTTAACTTCTGAGGTTTACATTTTTTGCTATGTAATCTAGTTGATAAATCCTGTTTAATCCTACATAAAAGAGTTTTTGGTTGAGTCACCACATGTTTGTGCCTAGCTTCGTTCCTGCATCTCCATATGTTGTATACCCAGCCCCGTGATAGCTGCATATACCACCGACCTCTTGAACGAGTTTCCTTTATACCTTCTATCCACCCATCTCCACAAGTTGTAAATGTCTTCATGCTGAGTAGTAATCTACAACCAGTCTTTTACCAGCTTTAAACACTTGCTGCTGAATGGACATTTGAAGAACAAGTGTGTATGATCTTCCGCATCAATATCACATATAGTGCATCTGTTATCTAGGCAAATGTTAAATTTGTGGAGTCTTTCCTTAACTTGTAATCTTTTGTGCATTACTAGCCATGCTACAAAGGCATGCTTTGAGGCATTCAGTTTGCTCTATACCCACCTACACTACTGAATTTTCTGGTTGTGCTGCTTAAGCAACAAATATCCAGAAGCAGTTGAGTGCTTCCCAATTTTGTTCCCCAGCCATTTACCTTGGCTAAAACCTCATGCCAGTACATCTCTCACTTTGCAAATTTTCGACCAGTACCAGCTAGCATTATTGTTTGGCTTGTATCTCCACCATTCAGCTTGTTTTAAGTATACTGAATTAATCCACTTTACCCAAAGAAGGTCTTGTTTCTCATCTATATGCCATATGTACTTTCCCAGGGCAGCTGTATTCCAGGTAAGCACATCTCTTATCCACAATCCACCCTCAGCTTTTGTTTTGCATAAAGTATCCCATGAGATCAGAGGTCTTCTTATTGAGTCTGCCTTACCATCCCATATGTAATTCTTGCATATGGTGATAATTTTCTTCAGCATAGCTTTGGGAAGAATGGTTATTGAGGCCCAATATGTGTGGATACTCATCAGCACTGCATTTACCAACACCATTCTACCTGCATAAGACAAATTCCTAGAGCTCCATGTTTTGATTCTGCTAACCATTTTATTAATCAAGCACTCACAATTAGCTTTTGATAATTTCTTTGCTGATATAGGAATACCAAGATACTAGAAGGGGAGTGTCCCCTTCTAAAATCCAGTAATTCCTTTTATGCTTTGCCCATATTGCTCTAGAACATTACATAGACATAGCTCAGATTTACCCATGTTGGCTTCTAACCCAAAAGCTCTTGAAAAGGTAGCAAACCCTCTAAGTAGAAGAGTTATTGAAGCAGGTTCCCCTTTGCAAAACATCAATAGGTCATCTGCAAAGCATAAGTGTGATAACTTCAAACCTGCACACCTTGGATGGTGTTTGAATTATTTCATTTCACTCACCACATTCAAGATTGTGGTTAAGTACTCCATACACACTATAAATAATAGTGGAGAGATGGGGTCTCCCTGTCTTAACCCTCTCTTTCCCTCAAAGTAGCCATTTAGTCCACCATTAATCACAATGGAGAACTTTGGTGAGGTGATACAAGCCATAATCCACCCTATGAACTTATCAGGAAAGTTTAGGCTTTTCAGAATATTTTCCACAAACTCCCAAGAGATGGAGTCATAAGCCTTCTTTTAGATCTACTTTCATGAGACAACTTGATGGAGTATGTTTTCTGTTGTAGTGCTTCACCGAGTCTTGACAGAGCATAATGTTCTGAGCTATTGATCTCCCCTCTACAAAAGCACCCTGGTTAGAAGAGATAATTTCTGGTAAAACCTCTTTCATTCTAGAGCAAAGGATTTTTGTCACACATATATATAACACAGAACAACATGCTATAGGTCTAAATTGTGTGACATTATCAGGGGTTTCTACTTTGGGCACAAGTGTTATAGAAGTAGCATTCAGCTCACCAAGCAATTTACCATTGTGAAAAAAATCTGTAATGGCACCAGTTACCTCCTCACCAACAATACTCCAAATATCCTGAGGTTAGTTTTTATTAATGCATTTACAGCATGTTTTAATGTAACTATCTAAATGGTGGTACAATCTAAATTGTTTCCCCTCATGAAGAGGTCTAATGTTAGCTTTACAATTGGCAAGCAAACGGGTCTATAGAAGAAGGGTCAAATGAAGAAAATAGTTTGTTTTAATGCCTTGTCATCTTGTTTTGATTTAGTTACTATAGTTTTGGGGCATTCTAATATATTAAACATTGTAGTTGGTTTATTGTAAATGTACCAATCGCAGACTAGCAGGTGGATCTGGAGGAATGGTATTATTTGGCCAAATGATGGGGTTAGTTCGTCTTCTTTCATTTACAATTTGTGAACATCCAAATTCGCAACTATTTTCTAATATAATTTTAATAATGGAAGGAAAGTGGGTCTGGATGAAGGCGGGGTCTGGATGAGTGGTTCGCTCTAATTCTTTTTTTCTTTTTTTTTTGGGTAATAGTTAGCGTTTTATTGCCGAAAACAGTTTATATAGGAACTTCGGGGCATACCCCTACACTTCTCATTCTGGGTAGAATACACCTTCTAGGAAGGGTTATTCCATTCCTAGAGGAGGCAATACGTCACAGTCACCACACAATGTATTCAAGTAAGCAAACATTAATCTACTGACAAAAAAAATTAGCAAACCAAATTCTATCTTTCCTAGCTGTTTTCTTGGGTACTCTAATTCATTTTGGGTTGGTTATGATTGGGTGGCTTTTGAAACTTGTTGTAATATTGGCCAATTAACCCGATTGGTATTATTTGTGGTAGGCCCTCGATATATTGGTATTTTTGCTGGCACCGGCGACATTTTGGTATTTATAGTGCATCTCTAGTACCACATTGGTATTTTCAAATTCTAAGTGGATCAAATGCCCCAAAAAAAACCTCGTTGGAGGTAATTTTGAATAAAATAATCATTTTCTTCTATTTATTGCTTATTTCTACCATTTTCTCCAACTTAAATTTCTTTTTTTTCTTCCATTTTATTTTCATCTTCTTTCTTTTTTATTAGGAAAACTAAAGGAAAGATAATTGAAGAAAAAAGAATGAGATTGAACACTGAAGCAACACCCCCTTCTCTCTTTCCTCCATTTCCCACAATGCTCCCCCTTCGTATCTTCCAATTCATCACAACTTATGTTTCTACAGGTCTAAATCCTGAATCTTTGAATATTTCCATAGATTACAATGACTTTCACATATCTATCTTCAATTTTCCAGCTTCTAGGGCCACAATTTCTCTAACCCAATTAACAATGTCACCTGGAAACAAGACACACACAAGAAGATCAGAAAACCCACCACCAAGCACCAGCACCCCAATCTCAATCTACCCACCACCACTACCAGTAGCTCAACAATGTCGTTTCGTTACGCGGAGACCCAGATCGATGATTATGGGCATCCGACCTGAGCCCCATTTTGGCTAGAGAGGGACAAATTCATCCGGGATAACATTACGGGAAGAACAATCGAGCACCTTCGAGCTCTCTCTCTCTCTCTCTGTCTTTGTTTGATCAAGATGAAGTAGAGGCTTCAAAGATTAAAGGATTTGGGGGTGAATGTGAAGAAATTAGAGATTAAGGGAGGAACAAGAATAACATAGTTAAATTTTTTTGGTGAACTTTGTACACAAGTAAGGAGATTTCAAAACGAAGCTTTGAAGATCAAGGAATTACGTTTGGATGAATATGTCGATGGGATTGTGTAACACCTCAAGTCCCACATCGAAAGATTGTATGGAATATGATTGGTTTATAAGTGATGGAGTCCACCTACTTTAACAACAAAGCCTTCACCTTCTGGGCTTAAGTGACTCTTTCTATGGGCCCATTTGGGGACTTCCGACCGTTGTGGGTTGTTCCGCGATGGTAGTTGGGCTGGACTGTTACAAGGTGCTAACATGTGTGGGAGGATTTTGAGTATTAAGAGTAGGAGAATATGGGTCCATAAAATCTATAGTAGGGATAGTATGAAAGAGAGATGAATATTTCATGGAGGAAATTTGATGGTAGCGAAAAATGGTCTCATAATAGACAGCATCTCTTGAGTACAATATCTTCTTGGTGTCCAGATTGTATAACTTGTAAGCCTTCTTACCAAATGGATATCAATAAACACACATGGTGTTGCTCCAGACATGAACTTATTCCTACCTTGTTTAATACTATTAGCAAAGCACAAACACAACCAAAAGCTATGAGGGTTTTGAAATGAAGGGTTAGAACCATGAAGAAAAGTAAAAGGTGATTTGTTGTTTAGGATTTTTGTGGGAAATCTGTTTATGAGATAGGTAGCAGTTAAGACACAATCTCCACAAAAGTTCAATGGAAGATTGGACTGAAAAAGAAGTGCTCTGGATGTTTACTCTCAACAACTCCATTTTGTTGAGGAGTGTCAGTACAACTAGTTTGATGAAGTATTCCTTTTGAAGTAAAGAACTCAGTGGCAAGTTTGCTTAATCCCAAGTCTAAGGCATTATCACTTTCAACTTAGCATTGTAATGAGTTTCTATCATACTCACAAAATCCATGATAATATCCAATTCATTACTCTTAGCACTCAAGAGATGTGTCCAGATCACTTTAGAGAAGTCATCAACAATTGCGACAAGACATGAGTGGTGAGTGTAGGTTTGAGGATGGTAAGGACCCTAGATATCTATGTGAATCAAATCAAAGGGTTGAGAAGTATGAAAGCTACTGGTGGTGGAAAATGGAAGTTTATGATATCTAGCACGATGGCAAATGCCACAACAAACAATAGAATCAACATTATCATGCTCATGAACAAGGGAAAGAGTTTTTAATTTGTATAATGGCAAGTGCCCCAATCTTCTGTGCCACAATAAAGCACTTTGTGACACATCATTACAAGAATTATTACAAGACCCAACAGAAATCTGATTATTTACAGCAGAAGAAATCAAAGATTTACAAGCCAAAAGGGAAAGAATGTCAGAGGGTACAACTTTATTAACAGTTCTATCTTGAGTCTGAGCAAGGAACAGATACAGCCCACCACAAGCATCACCAAGAACCAGAGGGTTCTTCAGTGAATGGGCATGTAAAAGACATTGTGACTTAGTAGATGTCATAGTGCATGGAAGTTTAGAGGAGAGTTTACCAACAGACAATAAATTGTAATTAAAATGTGGCACATAAAGCACATCATATAATGAAATTGAATTTGGTAGAGGAACAACACCATAATCTGGAACAACAACTGATTGTCCATTAAGTAAAGTGATGAAATGGATTTTTGAGGGGTTTGAGGTGAGAAAACAAAGCTTTGTCAAAACACATGTGGTCACTTGCACCAGAATCAATGATCCAAGTATTTCAAGCACCCACGGAACAACTAAGGCAAAATTTAGAACTCTCGATGTAATGAGTAGAACAAACAAGATTACCTACAAAGTTGACAGTTGAGCAAAATGGAGTAATCTCCTTACCAATCATAGGAGCAACATTGACAGAATTCATTCTAGTGCTCTGTGGTTTATTGAGAAGGTTGATGAGTTGGTTATACTATTCTGTACTCAATCCAGGAAGAGGAGAGTTGTGTTGAACACCAGCATTATGATCTTTATCAATCCCGTAACTACTTCCACCATGATCACCATTCCCAGAAAGAACATTAGCAGCAAGCCTCTTATTCTCTGTAAACTTGAAGTCCTTAGGGAAGCCTATCAGCTTATAACACTGCTTTTGCTATATGTCCTGACTTTTTGCAGTGATTACATATGGCATTTCTTCTGTTGTCACTGTTAAGCTTGTAATTCATATTACCCTGATCACTGTTAACATGCATCAAGGCAGATTCTGATCCAAATTTACTAGTAGAGTGAACTGCTCTTTGTTTCTCATCCTGAATTAATAGAGCATAGGCATGGAAAACAAAACGTCAGGTATTCATCATAAGAATGTTGCTTCTAACAGGATTATACACATTATTGAGCCCCATAAGGAATTGTATTAGTTTTTGATTTTGGAAAAATTGTTGCAATGCTGCAGTAGCACCACATGTGCAATTAGGCAAATCACTCAACATATGAAGTTCATCCCAATGACCTTTCACTTTTGTGAAATATCCAGCCACATCCAAATTACATTGAGACATATCACTAATTTCCTTTTGAAGCTGATATAACTTACCACCATTTGACTGACCAAATCTATCATCTAATTCCTTCCATATCTCTTGAGCAGAACTAGATCAGAATATAGAACACTAGCAGAAATATCAAGAGAAAGAACATTGAATATCCAATATGTTACCATGTCGTTGCAGCGTTGCCAAAGATTGAGCTGATTGTCTCCAATAGCTGGTTTAGGAACTTCACCATTGATGAACCCTAGCTTATTCTTGGTCGACAACGCTATATCCATCACCTTCTTCCAACCTCCAAAATTTCCACCAACGAATGGCTTGCTCACCAAGATCATTCCAGGATGATCAGAAGGATGTATATAGAGAGGACTCGATGTATCAATTTGAATTGTGTTAGGCGCCATTAATGAAAGACGCAAAAGAAATTTCAAGATTCTTAAATCAAAGACGAGTTGGATTGTTTGAAGAAACAATCCAAATAATCGAAATAAGAATTGAAAGTAATTTGTGAGGAAAATTGAGCTAGATCAATTGCTGAAACAAAAACAATGACAGAAAATGAAATGAACTAGTGAAAAGATGTATGAAACCAAATCGAATTGCTTTGATACTATGTTGGATTTCTTGATTTGTGTTTCTGTTTAGAGAGAGAAAGAGAGAGAAAGATAGAGAAATTGCTCGGAATTGTGAGGAGTTCTTATTGACTATCTTAAGTCTCAATGTGACCCAGTGGAGTTTATATATCGCTATTACAGAGTTAAGCTAGCAACTAAGCAAAACAGTAAGCTAACTAATTGTAACTAATCACATTTGAGCTGGCACTATTAATTAACAAATTAAAATATTTACAGAATATCTACAATCTCAAACAGAACGTGCAACTTATTTTGAATGAAACTATAATATTGGACCATAACACAGGCTGGTATACTAAAGAAAGCGATTAATAGTAGTTAGATATGCATAATAGATGTAGCCCTAGCAATCAATTGCTATCCTGTCCCTCTCGGATATTGATTCCCTTGAGAGTCAGCTTGACTCCCTTTTCATGCCTATCAATGACATAAACATTATTGATAAAACAATTCCAAAACTAAAGGATTCATCCAAAGGAATGTCCTATCATATTATAGGCCCTAGAGTGATAAATAAGTAAGGAGCTCTCTACGAACCAATATTTTGCGAATGTGTACAATTTAGTATGTTTATAATATAATATAATGTAATGTAAAATAATATAATTGTACTATAATATAGTAGACTCCTAGGGAGAAAAAGTAAAATTATAAAAGAAAGATGAAATAAAAACACATTGGAACATAATATCACTCAACACTAGAAATAAAAGTAGGCTCGCCAAACATATACTAGCAGTAAATTAGAAAGCGATAATAATTTTAAGCACATAATTCTTCCTATATCTGGGTTCATTTTAGCTTTATTCCCTGCGTGAGCGCCCTCTTTGCCCTCCCCTAAGATCGGGCCTGATTCCTCCGGATAAGCCATCCGGATCACCGAGGAACCAGTTGTTGTAAGGATTTGCTTCCCATGCAATGATATTAGTATTGTGTCGGCTAACATGTGTTTCAATTCCAATTAGAATATCAGGTTTGTGCTTCTCCACGATTCGATGTAGTTGGGAAAAAATGAGGTTCTTGTTATCCCTGTGGCGTTCATACGATAATGGATGTGCCATTGCCTAGTGGAGTGATGGACGCTTCATCAAGCGCCAAACCATGGTTTGGCCTTACACGAATCTCCATATGTCTTCTTTAACCAATTTAACTGTCAAACCCACCATAGACTTATCCGTCGCCATTACCAGTTGCATAATGCTTCTGGCATAACTCACCACATCAATTTTAACCGGTGTGGCATCAACAATACAAATGTTCATTCTTGGAGGTAGAATTGATGCAGGATCTATGATGTGGCATATTTCCTCTGGTATTACCTAGTTTGGTCGGCTATCATGATTTTTTAGCATACAGTTTAGAACAATAATAACCGCCTCGAATAGGTATGCCAGATCTGACAAAATAGGAAGATGGGCTAGTCGTAGCTCACCATCGGGGTTAACATTTTCATATCCAACCATTGGATGGGAACCACATCGGGATGATGAAGCAATCTGGAATCGCTGGATCTGTACGGTGTTGAATATCGCTTGGGATGGTATAGTAAGTGCCATGGAGATATGCTTCAAGGTGGAGGATGGGGGATGGGAGATGGAAGTTGCTGTAGGTTTCATTCAACATCTGATTTGTTGTGTCAAGCTCATTGAGCAACACACAATGAGTCAAACATGTGTGAAATTTACAATATAACTAATCTAAACTAATCAGTAGGATGCACCTGCAAGGCAACTATATCTACTTTGTATACCTCATCACCCCAAGTAGGTGGGAAGTGGGATGGCTTGTGGCTTCGTCACCTTGAAGCATGACGCACCACATACTATCAGAAACCCATCCAAATTTGCTTTTCCAGTCCATTCCCAAGGAATACCGATGAACGAAGATGTAAACCTGCTTGAAGGCGCCATCAATAGTTTTAGTGTCTTGTATGGGAAAAGATTAAGGAGTATAGAAGTACTAGAGTACTGGATGTATTGTGAGAGCTTGATAACAATACCTATGGAGTATTGAGGGAGGGAGATGTATAGTGAAAGATCAAAGACTATTGTGAGACAGATAAATAGTGGTGAACCAACAGATTGTGAGAGGTTGATTATATAGGGAAATATTAGGGTTCCCTCAATTAGTGTAAAGTCAACTATAGCCATTGGATGTACCTAGCACAATCTAATAATTTGGCTTACCAATATAATAAAGGAAAATTGATTTTAAATAATCTAAACTATTTCCATGTTGCAGAAAATAATCCGAACCTCACTATTTGTGTGTAATAATCTGAAATATCACTTTGGTTGCAGTTGGTGCACCAGCCTTGACGATATCATCCTTTTTGTTAGAACCTCCTATATTTACCTTGTCATTTATCACTTTCCTCTTTATATTTCCATGTACTTTAGTGCTTTCCTTTACTTTCATGTCAGCAGATCACCTTGTGCACGGCTGGCACTCTTGCCGCTAAGACACAAGAGCGCGCCGCATGTTCCGCGACCCAACAAAGTGGACCGTGTCACTTTTTGTATCAAATTTCTCATGAAAAATGAAATTGGTAACACTTATTCAATTGATTATCCCTTTGTTATGATTTAAACATGAGGATTATCAAAGTAAATAATTAGCGAGAGGGCTAAAGTCGTCAACGCTGGTGCATGCATTGCAATGAAAGTAATAGTTCAGATTATTACGCACCAATATTGAAGTTGGGATTATTTTTTACAATTTGGAGATAGTTTAGATTATTCAAAACCAATTTTCCTATAATAAAACCTGTAAGTATCATGTGGCAAACAAAGTTGTTTGGTCTCCTCATAATTTTATTATTAACATCAGTTTCCAAGATGATACTCTCATTTTTCAAATCCATGTGTCCTATCTATCACCAATATTTATGCACAATAAATCATACTTAGTATGAATTAGTATTGCAAAACCCAAAATAACATTTTATTGCTCAATATGAATAGCTTAGTAAGAAAATTCAATATCGATGAAATACTACAATATCATTGTTGATATAAAATAATTATATGACGATTCAATTAAAGTATTAACTCGTCATCAAATTTAATTCTTTAATTTCCCTCTTATAATAACCTGGTCATTTCAAGGATAAATTCCTATAACCTGCTAGCATCGTCAAGGGAAGAACCAGATTTTTCAATGGAAAGCCACTAGAGGAAGGTTTGATACATAGACAAAGTGTCCCAAAGTCTTGAATCTAGTCAAAGATAATAATCCAAAAAATACATCTTACTTTGGTTCAAGCATTTATATATAGCATGATGCAACACCTTATTAGATACATAGGGGATGTTGTATTATAATATAACTAATCAACTTTTGACAAAGTTTAAAAATAATAATGTGGTGCACCAATTTGGGATTTCGTGTTTGACAAAAGGCAGCCCGCATTTAATCTCTATAGCCAACTGCCCAAGCCCTAACTACAGCTACTATAATAAATTAATGACACGACTTGACACAAGGGTATAATTGTTCGATTCATCCAAAATGAGAAGGCATTAGTTACTTGCCTTGCAATATTAACCTTACTATTGGAGTACTCTACCCTTTTGCCTTTGATTCATCCTATAGGAGTATTAAACCAGAAAAACTGACCTTTAATCATTAGAAGTGAGATTCTTATAATTTTTATTTTATAAATAAGACTAAAAAATAGTATTCATCCTAATTTCTTTTACGAAATTGATTTTGTTATGAAATTCATTCTGACCACACATAGCACATGTATAGTATGAACACATATACAACTTTAATGGTGGGCCAAACTATTTTAAACTTTTTGTAGATCTTAACCTACTTGCATGTACAGGGTTACACAAATGACATTAATTCATGTTGCATGAAGTCAAAAAATACCATAAAACTTAACATAATAATATAAGGATAAATAGTTAGATAGTGAGGGATTTCAACCCCCACAGAATAAATTTTTTACAAAAATAAAAAATTCAAAATTCTACTTGCAAAGTATAATATATTGTCTTAAATCAAATATATGTAATTAAGCACAACCATTCATAGAATTTTAAATAAACAGATTCTACTTGTAAGTGAAACCTGTACCTTCTCCCATTTCAGGCTTCTTCAAATCGCCACCTGATTCCAACTCCATCTCCTTTTGCTGCTGCTACCATATCATCTGCTTTATAAAGGAAACCGTTTTCATTCGCTCCAACTTCATCTTAAAGAGATGATTCAATTTACTAGTAAGGCGCTCCACCAACACTACAGTCACAACTCACAATCGATAAGGGATATAGTTAACTAGAAACAATTTAAAGTAAGAAAATAACGTCGAAACACACTCAGAAATAACAGTGAAGTAATACTACCATTTATTTCCTATTGTAACTTTTCCAAATTATGGGCAATCAACACGTCGTATGGGTCGTTATCAAGGACGTGGTGACGAGGAGCATTGTGAGGGGGAAGGGGAGGGGGAGGTTACCAGTAGGGGTGAGCACAACCAGGTACCCGATCAAACTACTTGGAACTGGTCTTGGCGGGTCCCGGATCCTAGGAATTAGTCTTGGAACTAGTTGTTACCAGGTCTAAAGATCTGGAAATTGGTCTTGGAACTGGTTATATATTTTCTTCCTTTTTTTTGGGGTTTTTTTTTTTGGTTTTTTTGTTTTTGTTTTTGTTTTTACCTTTTATACAACCTAACTAGCATCTACTGTGAAATTGGCTTCTAATATTAATTATAATAGTATTCATTTACATGTTTCATTTCAAAGTTGAACTAGAAATCACAAAAGTATAAACATTTTTATCCAATTTCTAGTCATTTCTTTTTTTCTTTATATCTTTCTAGAATAATAGGTGAGTAAATGACAATTAATCTATTTTATAGAGATTAAAGTGAATTAATTGAGTATCTTTTATATTTATAGTTTTAAAAAACCATTATTTCTATTATTATATGAATTATAATATAAAGATTACATGAATGTACCTATATTGTATTATTGTATTCATGAAAAGTGAGTAAAATAACTTTTTTTTCCCTATTATATAGAGATTTAAGTGAATTATTTGAGTATATTTTTAAACTGTAGTTTAGAGTAAACACTATTATGTCAATGATGTGCAATGTAAAATGAAATAATTTCAAAAATATACAAATGATAGCTCATATGAATTATATTTTATACTAAACCAAACTTAACAGTTATTAGAGTTCTTATCTTAGCTAATTAGGATCATGACATCATTGGCTTATATTGAAAAATTGGCTTCTAATATAATTTTAGATGTTTCATTTTCAAGTTGATCCAACACATCACAAAACTATAGACATTATTATCAATTTTATAGCTAATGTATTTTTTTTTTTTTTTTATCTATGACTACTGTAAAGTTAAAACATTTTTATTTTATTTTTTGAAATGGTAAAATTTTATTCTATTCTCCCAAAAGGATACCAATGTGGTACCCTATGGAGCAACTATCACACAAGAAGTTAAAACATTTTAGGGGTAAATGAATTTTGAGTACAAGAAAATTCAACAAATGTTCATGACTTTATGGCCTCCTTATATACAATTACTATAAAAAAATCAATATTTAAAGAGTTTCCAACATAAATTTTGAAAAAATATTTTCTATTGTGATGAACTAAGAGTACAAGAAAATTATACAACATTTGTACATTAATGGTTATAATATATTTTAAATTAACTAAATATTTAAAAAAGGTGAATATTATTATTACAATGAACAATTAGTGGCGAATGAACAATTAATATTTGAATAACTTGCAATAAACATTTTGTAAAAAGAATGGCTATTGCGATGGGTTTCGACCATTGAGTACAATAACATTACACAGCAATTTTTAATGGCTATAGTATATTCTAACTTAAAAAAAAAAGAAAAATTAAAGAAATAATTTTAACATTATTCATTATATACATTTATTGTAAATGAACAATAAATATTAATATAATTTGGAATAATGTGCAAATATAATGGCTATTAGGCAATGAAATAAATAAATTTAGTATACAATGGTTAATGCCTATAGCATAGTATGTTTTACCTTAAAAAAAATGAATATTATTTCTTATATATAATTAATGGTCATGAACAATAAGCATTCAAATAACTCCAATAAAATTTTGACAAGATTAATGGCTATTTGATGAACTAAACAAAAATTGTACACAATGATTTTTACAGGAACTTTCTAAGGTACCCCTGTACTTTGATGAAATGCCTATGGTACCCAAAGTTTTGAAAATGTGCCTGGGTACCCCTAAAGTTTCAACAAAGTGATCAGCGTACCCACTAAGCCATAAAATGACTATAATGCCCTTGTAGAAATTTTTTTGTGTAATAACTATGTTTGACTTTTATATTTTTCTCCCTTTTATAATATTAATTGATAAAAAATAAAAAATATAGAAAAATTAAAAAAAATCAGAAACTTAAATTTAAATTTTAAATTAAAAAAATTATTTAAAAAAATAAATTTTTGAATAAATAAAGTTAAAACTGATAATTTAAAAATTTATATTTTTGTGTTTTAATTAAAATCTATATAATAAGTAAAAAAAAATATAAAATTGTAAAAAAAAGTGAAATTTTAAAATAAGTTTTCTAAAATTATTTATTTCTTTATTTATTTATTTTTATTTTTTTAAAATATCTTTCGAAAATTTATTTATTTTTTTGTTTATTTTTATTTAATTTTTTAAATTTCTTTTTTGGAAAAACAAATAATAGAGTTGGGGTATGAATTTACATACTTTTTTTATATAATTTTATATGTTTTTTATCAACTTATATATAAATGGGAGAAATATTAAACTCAAACATAGTTGTTACACAAAAAATGCATTGCAACGGTATTATAGTCATTTTATGACTTTGTGGGTACTCTGATCACTTTGTTGAAAGTTCAAGGGTACCCTAGGCACATTTCCAAAACTTTGGGTACCGCAGGCATTTCATCAAAGTAATAAAAACCGGTTCTAACTTCTTTTAAAAATAAGGAAAATTTGACATGAATAATCCCTAGTTTGGAGCATAAAACAATATTAATTCCACCTTTGCATAAATCTTAGAATAATCCCAAGTTTCAACGTTTGTCACCACAATGG
>BSSO01002329.1:0-19681 GCA_030267885.1 Mesembryanthemum crystallinum | reverse complement strand
TTTCGTATATTAGTGAGACAATTCTTAATTTTTTTTAATGTTCTTTAGAATATTAATGAATTATAATAGTACTTGTATTAGATTATTTATTTTGTGTTTTGATTGTATGGAATTTTTATTAATTCTAGTAAAATGCATGATATTTGGAACAAATTTATTAAGTTAAGTACTATTATAAAATAATTTGAGGTTTAAAAAAATTATATTTGATTAAACCGCTAACCACCCGATCCATCCGTTTATCCGCGGATGACGGATGGATCGGATTCGGGTTGGCGGATTCGCGGGTCGCGGATGGATCGGATTCGGATTCGCGGATTCGCGGATGGAGCGGATCATGGTCCACCCGATCCGAATCCGATCCATTGACATCCCTAGTGCAAGCTCAATGAGCCCTGTTTACTAGCCATAAAGCTTTTTTCACATTTTGGTTAAAATTTGTAGGAATGAATTGACGTAGTAGGTACATGGGGTAGTCTAATTTAGAGGTAACTTTTTAAAACTTTATTGTACAATGTTATTAGAAAGATCGTTGTT
Organism: Mesembryanthemum crystallinum; assembly: GCA_030267885.1. NCBI lineage: Eukaryota > Viridiplantae > Streptophyta > Magnoliopsida > Caryophyllales > Aizoaceae > Mesembryanthemum > Mesembryanthemum crystallinum. The sequence continues at coordinate 19,144 of BSSO01002329.1, read as the reverse complement.
CTCTTACATAAACAAAGAGGTTAGAAACATATATGAGTTTACAAATAACATTCATACGTCAGTCTACAGTCACTATTTAAAATCAAAATTGCCGAGTTACAGTGTGTTGCAACAAATGTGATCCTGCACCTGAATAACGTGACCTTGCACCAGAATAATGTGACCCTACACCTGAATAACGTGACCAATCACCTGAATAACACGACCCTACACCTGTATGATGCAACCTTGCACATTACTTGAAAATTAATAGATTTGGAAAATCAGCCCAATAAGTGGTTTATGTTTTCTAAAATTGGTAAAGGCATTAAACACACTTTCTACTATAGTAGTAGCAGGTTCATGTGAATTAACTTGTTTTATAATTTAATCTAACCTTATAAACTTTTATAAAAATGATGGTCTCTTTTTAGTACAGGGGCATCTCACAAGTCACAACCACCAACAAATAATACATACTCCTGAATAAACTTTTATAAAAAGGAGTAGTTATTAGAAAGATGGTTGTTCTCTTGGGCTAAACAAAAAGATTAGAAACATATATGAGTATACAATATACATTTATGTTAGTCTATAATCACTAATTAAAATCAATTGGGCTGAGTTATAGTGTATTGCAATAAATGTGACTCTGTACCTGAATAACGAACCATGCATCTGAATAATGTGATCCTACGCCTGAATAACGTGATCCTACGCTTGAATAACGTGACCCTACACCTGAATTACGTGATCTTGCACCTGACTAACGTGACCCTACACCTGAATAATGCGACCATGCACATGAATAATGTGACCTTGCAGATTATTTGAAAATCAATAGATTGAAATAAACTCATTAATGGTTTATTTTTTCTAAATTTGGTAAAAGCATTAAACACACTTTTCGAGTTATAGTCATGTAGCAGGTTTATGTGATTTACCAGATTTAGTGTTTTATAATTTCGACCGGCCTTATAAACTTGTATAAAAAGGATGGTCTCGTTTCATTATAGGTGCATCTCACAAGTAACAACCACCAACATGTAATACATGTCATATTTATTATAATAACTACAATATAATGTAAAAAGTTATTAGAAAGATGGTTGTTCTCTTATGTGACCTAAAAGGTTAGAAACATATGTTGAATAACGTGATCTTGCACCCTAATAACGTGACTTTGCACCTAAATAACGTGATCCTTCACCTGAATGATGTGACCAGCACATGAATAATGTGACCTTGCACATTAATTGAAAATCAATAGATTTGGAATTCAGCTCAATAGTGGTATAATTTTTCTAAATTTGGTAAAGGCATTAAACACACTTTCCATCATATTTGTAGCAGGTTCATGTGATTTACGTGTTTTAAAATTTATATTGGTGTAATAAACTCGTACAAAAAGGGTGGTCTCATTTCAGTAAAGGTACACCTCACAAGTCACAACCACCAATAACTTGATTCTCAGCTCCTATATACTATTTAAACAAGCTAAGCATGGAACATGGAAATGGTAGCCCTAAATTCATCGCAAATGATTATGAAAGCTATGCAACCTTCCTAACGAAGAAAGCTGAAATTATCAGAGAGTTTGAAGAAAATCACTATAATACATGGCAAGGGAGCATTTGCAATCATTTAGGGCCTGAACTGAAACTGACTGAATTGAAACTGAACTGAACTTATTAGAACTGAACTGAACTGAACTTATTAGAACTAAACTGAACTTATTAAAACTGAACTGAACTTATTATAACTGAATGAATAGTAATCTGTGAGATAAAAAGTAAGTTGCAGGAACTGAAATGAATTGAACTGAACTTATTGCGACTGAACTGAACTTATTGTAACTGAACTGAACTGAATTGAACTTATTTCTACTGAATTGAACTGAACTGAACTGAAACTTATCAAAATAAATTGAAAAGAACAGGCCCTTACTACCCCTTTCACTTCTGAGTTTGAAACCTAGCCAACTGAGACAGAGACTCGATGTTTGATTAATAAGTTTCAGAAATATAATGAGGAAACCAAAAGTAAGGGAATAGTCAATCATGATCAAGCCTAAAAATTCTATACATGGAAGAACCGCAATAGATGTATGCAAGTATTGATTTCCCTGTAATTAGTGGCTCCTTTTAAAATATATGAATAAACTTTCTTTATTTTAGGCAAGAGCTTTATTCTAGTTGCGTTATACTTATTTAAGCACATGGTGTTTAGTTATATATGTGCATTTATTATTTACTTGTATTTTATTATTTTTTTTTTTTTTCCTTCTCTCATTTGGTCGTAATTAACAACATAACATTAAAGTTACCCTTATAATGTGTTGGATGATGGAAACAAGAAAACAGGTTTATATTGAATTATATAAACATCTTGGGCTGGATGCACCTATTGTTTTACGCCCGAGTGCATCTTATAAACCCATAATGTGTGGGTGAAAACCAATTATCATTGATCAAACTTGTCAAGCAAATCATACTAGAAATTCTATTAAGTAGCATTGTTTGGTAAAACATTCAAGCTTAGAAAATGCTTGTAATATCACTTTCATTTTTTTTTCAATTGTACTTTTAATGTTTTTTTTTATTAGATGGTGCGGGATCAATACTTTCCTAGTTCCACCACTTACAAAAGTGATGACTACCCCTTCCGAAAAAACAAGTGATATTCACCATAATATAAAAGGTGAAAGCTCTAATCTTGGTCTATTGGACAACCTAATATTTTGTATCTTTTAAGTGGGGGACGCTTTTGTCATTTTAATGTGCCTTTTTTCAGCAAAAAGTTGATATTTAAAATTAGGAAAAATGGACGTTATAATCCCACATATGGGCGATCTGACAATAATAATCACGTATTTCACTTTGGCCCATAATAATCCTACTTATATCCCGGCCTAACGATAATGAACTTAATGATAATGCGATTAATTCTCTGCTAACTCTAATATTCAGCCACCCAATCGTCTCCAGCTCCGCCACCTCGACGCCGTTTTCCACCATCCAAATGTTTCTCCATGAACCCAAGGAGAAGTTGAGTATTAAGAGCACTATTGCAAGCGGAAATGCTTCGCATGCCGGCAACGACGTGTGTCCCTCCCACTTATTTCGTATTTTTCTTTTCGTTCTTTCGATTTCGTTGTTGGATCTAAGAAACCGAACCCCTGCATCGACATCGAAGATCTCCTTATAAAAGTTCAGCCACCATATTCCACCCCATCGACAACCTATATAGCATTGAGCTAGCTTATGAGAACCTCGATATCATCCTCCTCGACATTCTCGAAGAAGAAAGTCTTCCCACAAGAAACCGCTCCCCGGCACCGGAGGCCAAGGAATTTCGCAGACAGCATGATTTGGAGGAGGATGTATTGGTGGGGTTCTTGCCCAACTCATGGAAGAGTCGTGATGGGTGAAAGTGTCAATGGGACGAAACAAGCGGTGGTTTGGGATTGGGAGGTTCAACTTTAGCGTTATCGTTTAGTTCATTATTGTTAGGGCGAGATATATGTGTGATTATTTTGAACCAAAATAAAATGTGAAATCACTAATATGTGAGATTTTCAGCGTCCATAAAATTATTGAAGTCATTTTTATCCAAAGATAAATGCAGAAATAAATATCTTGGAAAAAATAAGGCTAAGCCGTAAGCAACCAACCTTCCAACTTCCCGCTAAACTACTGACGCACAGAAGCAGACAGTGATTGCCATTAGTGACGCACGCAATGCTCCTGCTATCGTCTCTTTCTCTCTCTTCATCATCTCCACTCCAGCAACCAACAATTCGGTATCAAAATCATCAATTTTGGTCAATTTCATCATCTGGGTTCATGTAATTCAATCCAAATTCATACAATTTTTTGATCATTATATAATGCTGTGTGTTTCTTAGGTATTGAGGAGGAAAGGGTTTGTTTTTTTCTATCAGTCACCAATTTTGAAGCATGTTGCGATCACCTTCTGCTGCCCTTTATCATTTGACATCTACTAGGTTTGTTTCTTTTCACTGTCTCTCTTTCTTGTTGTATTTTATGTGATGTTGCAAAATGTAATTCTTGTGATGGCATTAGAGTATAATGAAAAAAGAATTAGAGAGTGTCGTCCTCTTGGAGGGGGGATTTGAGGTTCATACAATTGGGTTTTGATTTGGGCTTTGTAATTTGGCGTAATATCTTCTCTCTTTAGGGTTCCATTTGTGGGATGTTGCTGAATGGGCACTGAATGAATAATGATACGTGAGAGAAAAAGTAAGTTGCAAAACTGAACTGGAGAGAACGATGTGGATTGAATTGATCGGTATGGAGAAGTTGTAAGTTGAAATGAACACACCCCAACTCATGAGTTGCCCTTCTAGGAAGACTACAAAGAAACCTCTTTGGACATCAAAGTATGGTCTTGGAGGGGTTATATGAAGTTAAGACAATTGGGTCTAACCAATTTTTTCTTGGATAAATTCACTCTAGGTACCATTGTTGCAGTAAATTGTTCAATATGTGTTGTGCCAAAAATAGTACCCATGATTTTGGGCTAGGGGTTTAGAGTAACACACCCTTAGATCATAACCGAAATCAACCCAACATAATTGAGAATTGAAGGGACCTGTTTTTAATGAATAGGACTATAGGAGCACTGGTGAAGAGATGATTGATTCCTGTTTGCATTCCTTGGTCAGGAACTTTAAATATGTGCATCTCCTTCTTTTTGGAGTAGGGATGTTCTTCTAGATCATTTATTCTAATTAGATTATATTATACTTAATACCTTCTACCTTTTTGTTGGCGTGGTGACGGGTGGTGGTAGCTACTTAAGTCTTCCATTGGCTGACTTGTTTGTTCATTTCAACCATTTTGATGGAAAGTATTTATTGATTTCCCCTATCAAATATTTACTATGTAATTGCTTGAATCAGTGATTGGAGGAGGGTACCTGCTTGTTTGGTATGTTATTTACCTTTTTAATCAGATGTTACAGAAAATAAAAGTGCTCCCTTTCTGATCGTGGAAATGCACTTGGGTAGTGTTAGTTTAAGGGTCAACATAGTCATCTTTCTAGTAATTTTCTGGAAAGATGATGATTTATTGCTGGATTAGACTATTTTAGGATGGGAAACTTCTATGGATAGTTCCAAGAAGTCTTAAGATTTGTTTGGTATTAGTCTAGGATTTTTGAAAGATTAAGAGTATCAGGCAGTTGTTAGTTCTAATTTCTAAGTTAAGTGAAGCATTAAACTTCTCCTTATTTCTCCTCTAAATATTTCCTTGCATGTCTTGGCTCAACTCCACATTTTACCCCTCCCTATTGCAACTCTCCTTTGGAAGGCTAAAGTGCCCTTAAAAGTGCGAGCTTTAGTCTGGACACTAGTTTTGAGGAGAATTAATGCGAATGATATGCTGTAGAAAAGGAAACCGAGGATGGCTATTTCCCCAGATATGTGTCTAATGTGCCGTTCTAGTAGTGAGTTATGCTCACATTTGTTTCTACATTGTGACATGCACGATTTCTCTAGTGCAAAGTTTTTGGTGTGATAGGGGAGTATTGGGTGTGTCCGGCCACTGTTATGGAGTTTTTGCAAGATTCGATTTGAGGGATTTGGAAGGAATAAGGAGAAGAAGATTTTATGGCATAATGCTATCTTTGCTATATTGTGGTGCCTGTGGCTGGAGCAGAATGCAAGAGTTTTTTCTAGGAGCACCATGTCACCTGAGTTAGTTTGGGACAGAGTGACTTACTTAGCACCTTTGTGGACTAAGGCGGGAGGAGCTTTTAGAGGTTACTTTATTTGTAATATTCAGAGAAAGTGGGCTAATCTGTAACTGTAACTTTTGAGAGGACTTCTTGATCTCTTTCTTTAATGAGAATTTTTTTTTTTTTTTTTTTTTTCATACTTTTAGGAGGATGGATGAAACTAATTGCAGTTGGCAACAAATTCCTGCATAAGAAGATACATGTCGATGAAATTTTATGGGGATTTTCTCTTGCGAGTCTTTTCTCAAATGTCTGGGGAGTGGGGACTCGGTAAAACTTCCCTAAGTTTTCTATTGTGAGCTTTCTTTGAAAACCTAAGGTCCCTTTGAAGGTGCAGACTTTTTTGTGTTGACTTTGGCACTGGATAGGGTAAAATATCAATGATATGTGATAGCAGAGAAGCCCAGGGTTCTCATTGGTTGTCTTCTCAGATAAATTGCGTTCTTTCTCATGCTAGCAAATGAGAAATATTGTACTTATTTGTGCAATGTGGGGTTGTACAATGCCTTTGGTGTAGACTATTTTCTATGTGTAGGGAGGGTTGGGTGACTCCATCTTTTGTTTTGAAGGTTTAAGGTAACTTTTGTAGGGTTTGGGAAGGGGAAGGAGAAAAGGGTGTTCTTTGGAGGAGTGCTTTGCTGGTGGTTTTCTGGTGTGAGTGGCTAGAGCAGAATGCGAGGGTCTTCTCGGAATCATTTTTGCTGCCTGATTTGATTTGCGACCGGGTCACTTATTTAGTTTCATTGTAGGCGAGGGCAGCAAGGCTTTTTGTAGTTACTCTATTTCCTGAGTCCGAAATAAATCGAACTACTTTGCAACTGTTTTGCACTCTAGAGGATGTCTGCCCTCTGTGCTGCTTTCTGAAGTTCATTAATACGTATTTTTTTTTTTTCAATCTGGAAAAAGTAGAAACCATGTGGACAAACTTTGTTGCTATAGTATAGAGGTCAGAATTAGAATTTAGGTTTCCATTTAGGGGATTTCTTGTCCTTTTTGTGATTAAAGTCTTCATATTCTGTTGAAATATTATTTGTGTGTTTGCTATGTGCTGAGTCTTTTTAATCTTCTAGGATGTTATGGCTATATATAGAGCACTCTAATTACAAAGGAGGAGCTGCTGAATCAACGAACTCTTTGCCACAGTTGGAATTCTACCTCTCTGCTTATTTTGGGCATTAGGGGAAAAGTTACTTCCCCATCCCCTGCCTAGGCATCTTCATCATCGTTGTCAGTGATGGGGCATTCACTGGGTCCTCGTCATTGTCATTCTGGTTGTTAAAGGGATTCACAAGTCGCTTTCCTGTTAGTATATTGATTCATATTGTAATGCTTTTGTTTTGATTCATATGTTCAATCTATATAATCCTCTGATCATTTGTGTGGAGGCAGCATACATGTTGATATTTCTTATAAACTTATCTTTCAGGAAGGTGGTTGATATTATCCAAGTTATCAAAAATGATTCTACAAAGTCAAATGTAAAGAGAGCTCTTTTATCTGCCAAGAAGAAGGAAAGAATCAAGTTGCCTAGCTATGATGTTGTTCGTAATGGCAAATTGTGTCACATTAGTGAATTTTTGAATCACCCAACTGGAGTTGAAGCAATGTTGAATGTTAATGCATTGGAAAACTATGTGTCTATTGACGCCAATACATACAGGTTCTTTAATTCTTTTGGCTCATTTCTGCTTTATCTTATTATGATGGCTTATTCTTCATGGTTATCTCATCTGTTGTTGCTGGTCCTTTTTGTTGAAGGTGAGATTTTTTGCTTATTCTATAGTTTGCATCATTGTGGAGTGTAATATATACTGTATGGGTGTATATCTATCTTCAGACACTTAATTAGTCATCTGGGGCATCGATCGCCTTTTCAGTATGTTGCCTTGTTTACATAATCTGTCTAGTTAATCAAATTACCATTTTGTTGTAATATCCCAAACTGAAATGTTTCTAAAATTCGCATACTCATCTTGTCGACCTTTGTGCTTTGTCTGGGAATTTAAGAGGTGAGGGGATTGAGCCGGAGGGGAGGGGAAGGAACTTTTATTAGATGAATCCAATACCCTACACTCATATTTGCTTTGAGTGATAAAAAAATGTTGTGAGGAAGGGGGGTTGTTATCCATCCGTCCCCTCTATTTACCCCCCCCCCCCTTTGTTGTTTTATATTGGGGAGGGGATGTGAACACTTCCCTTTCTCCCCCTTCAAGAATAGTACAGAATATAGTTAGAGGAGTTGAATTCCCACTCTCTTTAGTGCTCTATCGTTAATCCTAATAAACGCAAGATTAGAAGACTAGAGTAAAATCCTGTTAGTTGGACTCTTTATTTCACCTCAAGTATCAGTTTTGGGATACTTAACACTCCAACATGGCCCATGGGGTGTATTCGTGTAGACTATGGACATTTGACACTTCATTTTTGGGCCAAAGCCAGGCCAAAATTTCAGAAAGCCAATCTCTGTCACTTGGACACAAACCATGGTGGACACATGTAGCTGAGTTTGAGTAACATAATAGGAAGAGGTTGATTCTTCTTCTTTCTGTTTTGCCATATTCTGGAACCTTCTAATGTCATTTGGTTCACCTAGCATTGAAGAAGGGGTGTAAAGTTTTGAATTATGGTCTGTGGAACTGTATTCTAGCAAGGTTGGTGGGAACCAAATATTTCTCTATCTCTACTAATTATGAAGAAGAACATCACTAAGATTGTTTCACTGAGGATCATCCATGTAAGGAAATAGAAGACTATGTATGCGAAAGCAAATGCTTAAATAAGCCACTAATGATGTGGTACAACCACATTAAAATATGTACTAAGGGAACACCAATGCTGTGGGATTATTGGGGTTCCCTCAGAGATTTGTATCACTATAAATTAACAACCCAATGGTCCAATCCAAGTTGTTAAAGTGAAATTGCTCTCCCCCTTTTGGTTCATTCTGTTTTATCTTTTCGTCTGATTCAGTGGTTTGTTTTCCTCTAGGTGCAAGATCTCATCGATGCAGCTTCTAAACTTTGAGGTGGCCCCTGTGCTGGACTTGCAAGTAAGTCCAACCAGTGAAGGTTGCACAGTGGAGCTGTTGTCTTGTAAGGTTAATATCTCAAACTGAAGCATTATAAGAGTTCAGTACGGATGACTCAATTGCTTGTAATGTGCAAATTAAGCAGGAAACTGATGTGCAAAATAAGAAAAAAACTGATATGCAAATTAATACGAAAATGGATGTGCAAACTGATAAGAAAACTAATGTAAGAAGTGTAGCTTTTGAATATGAGTTAGTCAGACTATAACTTATCCTACTTCACTTTTGGCATATCAGAGAAAGAATTGTCACTCATAAGCTGAGCAAATATGCAGCGGCTTTGAATGGGAAGGTTGCATTTTGAACGTTCTTGAGTCATAAGGTGTTTGTTGTCAGAGAGCAATCGTGATTTTTTAAACATCGGCCTGCTCCATTTTAATGTTTGAGCAAGATTACCCTGTCGGCTTTTGCTTTCCTCCGTTCATGATTGCTGCAGGACAACTGCTTTAACTTTTACTTGAGCATTTTGCATAGATTTGTGAACTTCATTTTATGGGAGCAACAGTAAAGACATTGAGATAACCGAAAGTTAAAAGAAAATGGGATAAAACTGTCCTGTTGTCCTCTCAGCTCCTGTGCTCATCACGCATGAAGCCCGAAAGACTTATGGCTTACATATAACTTGATGATTAATTTGGCTGTTCAGGAATGGATATCAACTAGGAACTGAATCTTTAAAAGTGACAATGTCTTATCATGCCTACCTTGAACCCTATTAGTTTTGATATCCAATTTGATCAATTTATGTATCCCTTCAAGGTGAAATTGTTTATGCATTCAGCTAACCTGACCTGTGCTGAATTCTTGTTGTGCACCTGTTGATGCTGATTAAAAAATACTTATCTATGCATAATTCACTTATCTTGTTTGCCTCATTGCAGTTTGAGGGTTCAGAAATTGTGGAAAGCCAAAACAAGTATTTTTCAGGTGTGGCTTAAATCCAAATCTAATGTTGCTGCAGTAAACATATCTACCAACTAAACAGATGTTGTTATGAACTCCAACTGATGTCCCTTTCCAAGGGGTTTGTTAAAAAATATCACAATAAGATCAGTAGTGACAGTTGGGTTTTCTCAAAAGCCAAACCAGAAATGTTGCTTTTATATTGCTTTTGTTCCTTCTTTTTACGTGGTGACTGGAACACAATTCTTTCATTTGATTGGTTCAGAATTAGTTCCCAAGATTTCGCAAGTTAAGTTGTTTGGTTTTCTGATATCTGCTTTTGATTGCAGCATCCATGAAAAATTTCATAACTTGGGACGAAATTGGTTCAGAATCATTTCTGGATATCGATGTGAAGTTAAATATCAGTCTTGAGGTTGTTAATCCTTTCCTTCAATCTCACTAATGAAACTTTATTTGGCATTTTGTTGAGCAAATCCAACTGGGAAAAGTGTTGTAAGTGGACCTAATTTTATCTCTCTCCAAGGTAACAAATGCCTAAGCTTTATTGAACAGCAAGGATGACAAAATTGATTGTATCTTGTTGACCCCCGCCCAAGCAAAAAAANAAAAAAAAAAAAAAAAAAAAAGAGAGAGATTGTACTTCTCACTTTATGATGATAAGGTTGTGCATTCTTCCAGCACTGAATTATGATCTGATAGAGATTGTCTTTCGTCATACCCGTCAAAGCATGCAAAGTTTCAATATTGGACTTTTGTTTCAGTAAGACCTTTTTTTCAATATTTTTATTTTTATTTTTACTTTTATTATGAGTACTCATTTTTTATCTTTTGAACAGCCATAAGAATAACTGTTCAGTTCCTTAGTTGACGCGTAAAGCAAGGTTCTTTGATGTTTAATGTGATTTGCTTTATGGATTGGGTAGGGAGTTCAGATGAAACAAGCAAAGTTTTAATGTTTATTGAATTTCAGGTGACGTAAGAGGTTCAGTAATTCCCCCTAGACTTAGCATGCTACTTACTTCCTTTCAAACCCTATAGTTTATTTTTGCCAAGTCATTAATTTGATCATTGATCTTGAAAAGCCCAATGCAAAGTACCACAAGTAAATTTGTATTGCTACTAGGCTAGATATCTCTACAAAGTTGACACTTCCATTAAGTACACATGCTATGTACTTTCAGAAAATGGAAACTGATGACAATTCTTATACCTATGTGCAGCAGGACTGTGGAAGAAATAAAGCATTTTTATCTTGACAAAGTATTTTATATATCTAGTGAATGAAACCTTTGCATGTACTTACCATCAAATTTTGCACAATAATCTGTGTGGTCCTAGCTGAATAAGCAATATTGCTGTTGCATGCAGATTTACAATCGACCGTTTAGTTTGCTGCCAGTGTCTGCAGTTGAAGGCCCCGGAAATTTGTAAGTCTTTTTGATATTTCAATCTATTATTTCCAGTCGTACACTTCGAATTTTGTGAACTACCTTCTTCATCATGCATGATGCATGTATGGAAACGCAGTATTCTAGGAATGTTGATAACTACTCTTATGTATAGTTTTATGTGACAAATATTAAGGTAGTTAACTATGCCATTCCCTTTGCAATTGGCAAATCAGCACTTGCATCAATAGCACTATATGACTTTTTGTTTGTAAGAATAGATTACTGCACAAAAAAGGTTTTTTGCTATTTCATTTCTATCTTTTGCATTGTTTTATAGTGTATAATGATTTATTCCGGAATGTTCTTTGGACTAGAAATATTTTTTTCTCTGTATTTTCTGTGTACCAATATCTTGAGACCACAACAACTTCATGGTGCATCCATTGTTTTGCTTGCTAAGTAATTGCTGGTGTGCATTCATCCTGTTACTATTCAATATTTTGGGCTGGGGGATGAGAAAAAATAAGGAAAAAAGAAAAATAGAAAATGAGGAGAGTAGAAACCAGTTCATTTTCGATTAATGTGTGATATACGCATGGGGGAAAAAAAACTTTGTACATATGTTCCAGTAGCTTGTTGGCCCTTCTTTCTTCTTCTTTTTTGTTCGTTTATAATAGACGAAGATTGTTATGGATCTAGACTAAATCTTCAGCCTGACTTGATACAACTATGTTTCTCTTAATGCTTTGAATTGGGAGTATGTCTCCAAATTCTCTCACTGCATAAGGAGCAAGTTGTGAAAGTAATGTAAATGCCAATGCTTGTAGCATAGGGGTTCAAACATCATTATTTGCTCCCCAACTTAATGGGCCCTAAAACAATCATAGCCTCCACAACATAAGGCTTAACAAAAAAATCCTGAACCAAAAGAAAATGCTTCACATTTTGCATATATCCTCTTCAAATCATCTTCACTTGGAAACAAAGTTTACAACATTTTATCTGTGTTGAGAGACAACTCACTACTCACTAGAAGCTGATCCAGGAACAAAACCACTCCCACCTCCCGACCATGATTTACTAGTCACTATAGTATTTTGGAACCCAAAAGATGAGCCATACAGCAAAGAGGAATATTGCTTTGGTTCCATCTAGATAGCAGAACAGGATTAAGGGGGGGGGGGGGGGGAAGAGAAAAAATCTAGATAGCAGAACAAGGTGAGCAACATCAGAAAATGAGGAATGACTAGTAACTAAGTCATCAATCTCATGCATGAAAAATAATAAGATGCAAGGAGTATCAATATTAGCACACTTTATCATACATTATATGGGGGCAGTATTGTTCAAAAGATATTCTAATTTATCCCTCAACGCTCAGAAATCACATTCCTTTTCTGAATCAGCTGTGCTTTCTAATGGTGCTTTTCAAAATCACTTCCTCTTAGAATCTAAAACTTCTTTCAAGTTCAGATTTCACTTGTAGCTATCGTTCAACCACAATAACTTTGGATAATCTGGTACATTACAAAATCTCTTATATTTGTAAATATGGAGAGTTTAGAGAACATAACAAATTTTGTGATGTCCACTATTTAGAACTTTTTGTGATGAATCATACCAAGGTTTTGACCATATTTACGAAGTATTCAAAAGATTACTTTGCTGAAAGTAGCTGGAACCAGATTTGCATCCTACTTTATTGTGACTGAACGTTTGCTAAAAGTGAAGTCTGAACTTGGATGAATTATTTTGAAATTTGACTATAAGTCATTTCGGAAAACACCAATACCTTTGGAATCTACCCCTCACATATATCCTATGATAAGATGTTGATACTAATACTTCTTGCTTGCGTTCATTTTATGACTTGTGGGACAATATGTTTAAGGAGTAAGGTCTATTGTTATAAAGCATGAGGATGAGGACTTTATTTACAAGTAATTCCTCCTTTTTGATGGTGCTCACCTTGCTCTAGAAGTTAGATGGAACGAGAGCCATACACTCTTTAGTATATGGCTTATTCTTTGGTTCCAAAATACTATGGTGAGTCATGGTTACAAGGCAGGAGTGGTTTTGTTCCAATGATGACAATGAGCTGTCTCTCAACATAGATATATGTTTTCAAGGCATTGTTTCCTAGTCAAGATGATAGGGAAGAGGGTATATGCAAACTATGGAGCATTTCTGGTGGGTTAGAATTTTTTTGCTGAGCCTTGTGGAGGTGAGAGTGTTTGGGGATCCACTAAGTTGGTGGGCAAACTCGGTGCTTCAATCCCTATGTCACAAGCTTTGACATTTAAGTTACTTTCACAATGTGATTCCTCCTCATGTAGTGAGAGAAATTGAAAGTCTATACATGTTCATATTTTTATTTAAGAACTTCTCTCATACACATGGATTTATTTTATTTTTATTTTATTTTATTTTATTTTATTTTTTTTACACAAGGGTATTCAAAATGCTGAGGTAGCTGCTTCATCCTTATAGCTGTAGATATCCTCTTTTACTCTTTCCAGTTTTCTATTATTTACAAATCCTTCTTAACACTCATTCTTGGATCGAAATGCATTTTTACGCACTCTTGTTGATGCTTTTTCACATGCAGAGTGGTGCAGGCTCTCTTAGACAGATTCGTTCCACTTCTTTTACAACAGTTGTTAAGCGATTATGACACCTGGGTTCAAAAACAACAGAGAAACCTTCCTTGAGTTCAGGGTGCAAGTTGTATATGTGGTATGCTCTTTGGCTCAAGTACTATGGATGATGGTCTTTTGTTTCATTCTCTCTATCAAGGGATCTAATGTTTTGAGGTATGACCTGATCAGATCAGACACAAACCTGAAAACGGCCTCTAATTGATTGATGTTAAGATGAAACTAAGATTACTTATCTCTGTTATTATTGCAATAGCAACTTGGAGATGCAAATATACATGAATGGATGTTCTAACTGGTTTGGTCCGACTGCCTTCGTTTTCATGTTTAGAGTGGCAAATAATGGTTACACACCTTATATTTAACTCGAGCTCATTTGGCTCAACTTTACCAGCTTTTATTTCTCGCTCTTACATTCCTCATTTTATCTTTTCTCAACTTCTAAGAAGTTTAAAATAGTTAAAAGTAGGATTAGGAGTATAAGGTACAATTTGTGATTTCTACTTCTTCTAGTCAACTTCTTAGAGTTTGGAGATGGAGGTGGAGTAAGAGAGGGTGGCAGAAGAGAAATATACGAGGAAAAGTAGAAGTTGGTAGAAATTATGCCAAACGGACCCTTACTCCATACCCAAATTGAAGTACATGTGTACATAAAAATTGTCATTCTAAGCAAGCCATTTTCCATATTCTAGAGGCAAATAAATTTATTGAGTCAAAAGTGTTATACCTTGTAACCACCCGATGCATGATAAAATTGTTGTGGGCAATGAGATGCAAGTGATGACATCAAAATTCTTAATGCATTAGGCATTTCATACCTCTTACTAACTAGGCTTGGTGTCAATTATAATTTTTTTTTGAATTTTAATATTCGTTATTAGACATCTTTATGTCTATTACGGTATTAAACTTTTCATGTCGCTTATATCTCATAGCAGAAAAATTAACCATGCAATCACAATACTTTCTCCAGTATTGTTGGGTTGCGCATTGACATACGTAGAAACGGTTGCAACAAGCTTTATATACTACTACAAGCAAAGCTCATCTAAGAAAGAAGAAATAGTTGGGCACATTTAACCTTGAAAACATTCACCTCTCAAAATGCACAGGCCTTGTTTGGCATCAAATATTTTTGAACAAAATTAGCTATTTTGAATGACTTTACATATTTAACCGAGTTACAAAAAGCTAATTGCCAAACAAAGCCATAATTTTGCGCCATCCTCCGACTATCTTGTGACAAAACATGTCCACCTGCCTCTGATACTGCACTTCATCCTCCAGTTTCTACTGCTTACATTGGAAGAAAATTGTTCAACAAATGCACATCCAAATCTTTAATTAATCTCAAAAGCTAATCAAAATTCATCAATTTAGTAGAGGCTGTTTCTTGTCTCCCCATCTATCTAATCGATCTGCAGCACTCTTTACCTGTACAATTCACAAAAATATGCAAATACATAAGTGAACCATCTTCACCTCTTGTTTTCTTTTTTTGTCAAAGTAAAGAAATAGACTAATTCTCCTGGTATTGAAGAGTGTAAATATGTACAATTGACAAATTGCAACAAAATTTAAAGAAACATACCTCCTTTTCCCAGTCTGTCCTGTAAGTGACCCATAAGAGGATGAGAGTTTGGATAACTGTACCTCCAATCATTCCACCCCATATTCCCTTCAATTCAAACATTACAACTCAACTTAGTGGTTACAAAAATTTATGAATTTGACATTTACAGTAATACAGAAAATGAATATGACATTTACAGTAATATAGAAAATGAATATGGCTCAAGATAAATAATCTATGTATAACACAATCGACCAAGTATAGACTCGGGATCAGAGTAATGCAGTGGCGCACCCATCAAAAAGAAACTAAAGAAAATGATATACCTTAACACCGAGATTGAAGTAAAATCCGAGAAGTACTCCAACAGGGATCCCAACAACATAATAGCATCCCACATTCACATAAGCAACAAATGCTTGCCATCCGCATCCAACCGCAACCCCTTCAAATCATCACAAATTTTATCAGTTGGTGTTGCATATAGTACTAATCGTTAATTCATTTACTACCTAAGCTTAGTTGACATTTATATGATATTTACATTATACAACAAATTTAGCTAATAACACCAATTTTTAATGGTTTAGTAAAATATCTACATCAAGTTATACTGAAAAGTTTACAAGAGGAAGAAAGAAAACACAAAAACTTGTATGAATTAAGCAGTAGCAAGGAATTATTTTGGGCAAACACTCAGAACACTAAAAAAGTGATAAAGAAAGAAAGAGAAATCAGGAAAGCTTACCGGATAAAACAGGTTGAATGCCATTGAGTAAGATGGAGACAGCAAGGAAGGGAGAGAGATCAGCAACAGCGTCGGAAACTTCACTGCCACCGGTGAAGATGTAGCTGATACTATTGCGGAATATGAGGACCAGGATGGCAAAGAATAGAGCAATCAAGAAGGAGATGGTTGTTACTGCTACTACTGAAAATGATGCTGATTTTGGGTGCCCTGCTCCTAGCTCATTGCTCACTCTTACACTGCATTATGTAAAACACATATATTCAGTGTCGAAACACTCACACCAACCGCTTGTTGATGACGTGCTAGTAATATTAGTAACAATGCTAGCTAAATAGGAGGTAAGGTGTGAATGTTGCTAACCTTGCTGCTGCATTGAATCCCACCGAGATCATGAACACCCATCCTGATATCGTCATGCTGCCATAATAATCATGAAGTTAGAACTCAGTTCACTTTCTTATAATTATGTATGTATTATGGGATTTTTCATGCCATACACACATTTGGTGAACTATTAAAACATTTTTGCCATATGTTAGTCCTTTCTTGGATATATACAAAGTGAAACATTTTTGCCACATATTAGTCCTTTCTTGTAAGTTGTAAGCCTTTAGTAAATAAACAACTACAAGTCAGATAAGGATTAGAACCCGTCTAAATAGTAATATGTGAGAAAAGTATTCGCAATTGAATGCAGTATGACAACGATAAAAGAACAAGGTCAGAGTCATACCTGACGGAGAGAGAATCCAAGGCGATTTGAGGGTTTTCAAGCAAGCCAGCAATCAAAATCAGTATCTGATAATACCAAGTCTCTAAGCACAGCATCACAGCAGAGGCAGTGGACAGCTTAAGGAAATCCCAAAGTCCACTAAACGCGGCCCAACTCAGCCCAGTCCAAGTATACTTAAACCTCTGGCTCACCAGGATATACACGAATTGGGCCGCGACAATGATCCACCAAGAGAAACTCAGCACCAATCCGGCCCCAAGGATGCCCCAGCCCAAC
The DNA here is from genome assembly GCA_030267885.1 of Mesembryanthemum crystallinum. Taxonomy (NCBI): domain Eukaryota; kingdom Viridiplantae; phylum Streptophyta; class Magnoliopsida; order Caryophyllales; family Aizoaceae; genus Mesembryanthemum; species Mesembryanthemum crystallinum. The sequence goes on along the minus strand of BSSO01002329.1, from coordinate 2,030 downwards.
TTGTACACCACAGCCCAAGTCAGCCCAACGTGAACCACAAGGGTGGCAGCTGAAATGTAGGCACTAGGAAATACTACACTTTGTGCTTGGAGGAATTTTTGGATTGGGAAGTTGCAAGCATAGGCAAAGATTTGGGGGATGAGACCATAGATGAACAATGAAGCTGCTGAAGCAATGTCATTTGGTTCACCTAGTAGGACCAGGATTTCCTTGGAGAAGACGTAGACGACTGTTAGGGGAATTCCGGTGGCCATTAGGAGGATCGTTGACCGTTGAAGGTAGATCCCGAGCATGTCGTACTTGTGGGCTCCGTATGCTTGCCCGCATAACGTCTCCACTGCACTCCCCATTCCGAGCTACGAGTAGACATATGTTAGTATATCATGTCATAACTTAGGTGGTGATCGCCATATTCATCACTTCAACTAATGACAGTTGAGCTAAATCGAGTTAGCTGAACAAAATTGAGTGAATAGTAGTAATATGCGAGATAAAATTTAAAGTTATGGAAATGAGTGAAACACAACTGTACTGAATGTAGAATGAGAACAACGAAATGAATATCCATGTCACCAAAAGGAGTTAGTAGTTGCTATAATTTAGTTCATTGCCAGTTTCCGTTGGCTTTAGCTAAACTAATTAATATCCACGTGTCACTCATTTCTATTTCGTTGACCCAATTAGGTACCTGAGTTGATAGATTTACCCTTATTAAATTAGTACCTTTTATAGCCTTCATGAATGGGTGCATATAAGGGTGCAACTGTCATTTCATATCTTCTTTCGCTGGAAGATGCTAAAATATGATTATTCATGAAAAATATATATAGTTAAAAATAAAATGATTTTTTAAAAGGAAACATAATAGGTGAATCTTTTTCCAAGAAAAGACATATTATAAAGATATTATCAACCAAAAAGAAAAAAAATGGTAACGCTTCTTCTCTTAAGTTATTTTTGTTGGTATTTATTGTTAATAGTTAAATTTTGCTGAACTTTATTTATTTTTGTAATTCTTCGAGTAGAAACGGTTAGCTTTCGATAATTCTATTGATTTTTATTTTTTATGCTGATTTAATTTCATATGAAGAGGATATTGCCTAATTAATTAATACTTCATCTATAACCAATAGCCCTAGATATTGTTTTGATAGGTATACATTAAAAGAATGAATTATCGTTAGTACAATATACAGTATTAGTAGTAAATATTTTTATACTATAGTTTTTCAAAAATTTATAATAATTGAATTAACATTAATTGTAAACTTCATGATAAGTCAAAGCCATAGTAGCAGAAAGTGATAGAGCCTAAAAGTTTACTTTAGTCTATTTGAAACGCCTTCTAGAATCAGGTTATTTTTATATGTCACGATTCACGACCTCAGAAGCCAGAGCCCGCACAAAGGACACGTCTCCTACGAAGTCTATCGCAGGAGTCCCTGTCGGACACGAATCAAGATGTTTTTCAACACCAACTAGACACATGCCTCTTTAATGCGGTCCGTCTCCTATCAGGGCGCCCGATATATCAGGCGAGTAATCGAGTATTGCGCAAGGAAAAAAAATGATACTATATAAACAAAAATTAGTACTAGAGTAGTATTGGTGAGAAAAATAAAGTGATACTAGTTTTTTAGTCGTCAGTATCAATTTTTGGATCACCAGTACCATTTTATAGGCCATTAGTATTATTCGCATAATATGCTATTTTGTGCAATGACTAACTACAATTTCACATATCAAAACTGTGTTCATTTAAAACTGAAACGATATATGATTAATGGTACTAAAATAAACGAGCAAAAAATGAACTATTAGAAAAGTTGTAGAAGTAAAATGAACTGAATTGTATGCAAAAATTGATAAGTTGAATTTTTTTTTTTTTTTCTTTTGTCTAATACTCCCTCCGTCCCAGAATTAGCTTTCAAAAATTAGAGTGAAGAAGATTTTAGGTGAGTGTTTTTAGACAAATTTACCCTTGTAGTAATAGAAGGAATAAAAAATAAAAGGGGAATTTTATGTTAGAG
>BSSO01002328.1:0-19688 GCA_030267885.1 Mesembryanthemum crystallinum | reverse complement strand
AATTCTATGTGGTGCCATTGTACTCTTGACAATGTCTCTCCCGTGACCATCCGTTATGTTTTCCGTCAATTTCCTTACCTACTCTCCTTTTACCCATTTAACATAGGTAATATCTCCCCCTTCTTATAAAACTCACGACCCCCACCAGCATAGATGACTGAAAACTTAACATTAATCAGGTTGAATGAACTGAAAAATGTTAGGTAAATGATTAGAGTTAATCATGTTTGACAATTAGGGGGTGTGAATGAATTGTGTTTCATGTTGTACACACGCATTTCATTAATGGCATTATATTCATTTCACATAAATGACTGAAAACTTAACGTTCTCATATTTTTGGATCACAGACACTGTCAAGAGTACAATGGCACCACGTAGAATCGAAAAAAAAAAAAAATTACACCATGTAGAATTTCCTAAACCACAATGGCACCATGCAGAATTTCCCTAAAGTATTTAATTGATTTTCTGGCAGAATCTCAAGTCTCCGGAAAAGGTTCATGGCATGTACATCACCCAAGTCGATAATTGAAATTGGGATATACTGCATGGCATCCATGTGTATTAGACTTTTCTACGTGGCGCACAATGCTTTCTTAAATTCTACATAATACCCTTCAATTTTGACAAAATCTACATGGCGCCTTCCCGCTAACTATTTTGTGACAAATATGTTAAAACTTCACTAACTCAACTCATCCCCAATCATTGACATATTTCTTTACCCCCACGAACTCAGTATTACCACTGACATATAATTAGAGTGCATGTTGAAAAATAAATAAATAAATAATAAATAATCAAGGTAGCTACTTTACAATGGAGAACTTCAAAAGTCTTAATTTTAGCGATTTGGGACTTCCTAATGGGAGCATCATAGAAATATAAACTTATAGGTGAGGACGTAAGGCAAGGATCTGATTGAATTAAAAGAATTAATCTTTTCAATTATTCTTGTATGAGGTAGCCTCATACATGAGGCCTGATACCTTGAAGAAGAAAAAGTGATACCACCACTTTTCAGGTACCATTTTTTCTTCAAGGTATGCCTCATACAAATTTTTGTGTAATCTTTTTCTAAACAAAAATTCTTTAGTTACGGTCCCCATGTATATATTACTTCAATACTCCAGGTGCTCCATGTGAAATTAAAAAAAAAAAACGTTGTCCACCATGTAAAAAAGTTTGAATTACAAGGGCGCTACATAGAATATCCCTTCATGATTTTATCAGCAATATTACAAGTTGATGTTATTAGTTGTCGTTCAGGCATACTTGTATCATATAAGGACTTTTCTTGCATAAATGACAAATTTACCTTTATATTGGGGTCACTTACTAAGTTGGATTAAACTTTGTTGGAAATAATAATAGACACAGATAAAAAAAGAACTTTGAGTTTTGTGAAACAATTATTTCGAACAAACAAAAAAAANAAAAAAAAAAAAAAAAAAAAAAAAAAAAAAAAAAAAAAAAAAAACTTGTAGAACAACAATTAATTTATAACCGAGTGAGTATTGTTCAGTCACATAATAATAATTCCGCAGGCACAAGCAAGTACAGTTTCTTAATTGCTGCAAGTTAAACAAAGGAGTCCACTTGTTTCCTTTCCCCTAATTCTCTACTCCTACTCCCGACAGTTGCCTCATACCCATTTTTCAGTTAATCTTGATAAAACACCCATCATGTCTTGTTCCACGAACTTCCAATATCACACCATAAACAAAAAAACCAAAAAAAAAAAAAAAAAAAAAAAACAGTGAACATCCAATACTCAATAATCATACACAATCCAAAATTACTTCTCACATTCGTATAATCCAATCATTGTCATTCGCCTTCTCACAAATATTCACAGGTAGGCAAGAACATTTCAAAACAAGCAATTAGACAGGATTGACTTTCCATCTTATCAACAAGAAAATTTCAGAATTCCAATAAGAGGATAACTTTAAAACACAAGACCTTTATCAAAGCCCATAAAAGTCATTTCAGATACAAAAGTACAGGAAGCAAACATATCTGCAAATCTAGAAGATACTACAGCCGACTAGAGAGATGGAAGTTACCTTCCATACTCGTCAACAAGCATGCCCTCCATATCCCGTAAAGGATCATCAAACGATCTCTCTGTCCTGGACATACGCCGGGAGTAACCACCAGTAGAAGATGAGCAATTTTGTGATTCTAGCTCCCGTATATGCTGACGTATAATGGAATCTGGGAGGATCCGTCTCTCCAGCCAAAGTCTTAAAACCTGGAACAAAAGTACAAAGGTAATAGAACCAAATTAGCATATTTATTACAGAAGCTTATTAGCTGCATATAACCAGTAAGCAGGAAAAAGTTTCATGTTCTCTTGCCTTCAAGCATTGCCTACGATTTTCTTTAGCAGCATGTCCAGTTGGAGCAGCAGCTGATAACATGCGTTGAAGCGTCTCCTTGACAGCTGAAATATATGTACCACCAACCTCACCTGGATCCAATTTTTATTGATACATCCACAAACCCTTATTACTAAACCACTTTTGTGCAAGGCTATGCTTTCTAGCAACATGAAAATGAAACTAAATCAGACGATCAAATGGACAACAAAATACCTTTCAAACTTCGAGAGCATTGGGCAATTGAGTCAACAAGGAAGAATAGATCAACTCGCTTGTACATGCTTGACTCTTTCTCCAAATAAAGAGCGAGAAGTTCTACCACCTAAACCCAAAAAGCCAAATTAACTCCACGAAAATCTCTACCACTCAACAAGCACAAATATGCATACAATAAACAACAAATATACAGACAGACACAAGGAGCTCAAGTAAACTAGAATCATATTAAACACCCTGATGGCAAAGAGGATAAAATGTTTTCATGCGAACTCACAATATCAAGTGGGTAAGACACATTCACATGAAGCATCGAATGAGGAAAAAAAGAAAAGGAGAAAAAAAACTAATCCTAAACAGGTTGATCCTACCTCAGCAGCTACACCGAACTTCACACAATCAACTGCTATTCGTGTTGCCCGGCCAATGCTTTCTTTTGTTCTAGTTAAAGATCCCAGTGTCAGCTCTAGAGATGCAAGAGCAGCCTTTACTTCTGCAAGATTGATTCTTTCCCCTGACGCAGCCTGAAGATTCATAGCAGCATCTGAACTTTTGCTTTCCTCATTCGAAACATGCTTATTTGATACTTTAGCATCAGCAGTAGAATACTCCCTATGTCGGAATTTATCCTTGATATCAGAGGCAGTCTTGAGGTCATTTGGCTGAGAAACATGCTTATGTATATATACTACAGCAGGATTGATTCTTGAGGCGGTATGCACATCATGTGATGGACCACCAGAAACAGAAGCGTCATGAGATGTTCGCTGCACAGATACATTCGACAAGGATGATGATGAAACCTCCATATTCACATCTGTTGCAGTACCTTTAGTGTCTTCCACAGCCGCACATCTAATATTATATGGCAGAATGCAACAAGTCAGACAAGTATGTATCAAAGATGACAGATACAGAAACTAAATGAGTGTTGAAGTGCTAAATAGAGTGAAAGAAGCAAAATAACCAGGACAACATACATGCTAGTAGCCTGGATGTTCTCATCCACCACAGATTTCACATTGTCAGTAGCTGCACAACATGTAGTCTCTTTGTTATGGAGGTCCACAGTAATATCATCATGACTTTCAACATTAACAGCTTCCTCCACTCTTGAGATAAGATTTGTGTCTCTCTCAGAATGCATTTCAGTTCCCGACTTATTATCTTCTACAACACTTTTATGGACCTCTTCATCTCCAATTTTACTGCAATCCTCCGGCACCTGCTGAGTCAATACAGTATTCACTGATTCCAACATGGTCTCTGTCTCATCAATGCTAGTTGGTATGGCTTGTGAAGCCTGCCCCTGGACCATAGAATCAGATGCTTCAACACTACCTAAACCACTGCCATCTTCATTATCTCTTGAAACAGCCAGCTCCTCAGTGTTGTCTTGAAGAAATTTCACCTTCACACTGTCCAGAATCCTGGTAGCTGAATCTGATATAGACAAATCTGTAGTCGATGAGTTAGTTATTATGTCACATGTCGACGGGTTAGAACTTTTAGGACCTCCACAGCAATCATCAAGACCAGTATTATTACGATCCAAGTTATTCCCTGCTTCATCTTTCACAAGCATTATAGAGCAGGTCTTCACAAAACTGAGATGCCCTTCATTATCTGTTTTCTGGGACATAGATACCTCCATTGATGTTTGATTCTCTTCAGCAGCATTAGCTGACATCGCCTCCAAGGCCCGATGGAGGCGCTTAGATGGAGGCAAAGCGGCTTCACCATCAAATGCACAACCAGTTGGTTGACTTGTCTTAGCTTGCTGCGGTTGAGACGTGTTCTCTGGAAACCTAACACCATTGTCAAAAGGCGAGCAAGCTACCAGTTCACTGAGATTAAATGAGCTACCATTCTCAGGTTGAGGCTTATTCTCTGGAACCTGATTACAATTGTCTTCCGGCGAACATGCAATCGATTTGTTCACAGTTATTAGACTCTTCTGAGAATCAACATCATCACATTTCAAATAAGCAGTGGACTCCCTCAATGTACTAGCTGGAAGAGGCTCTAAAGGTTTTTCCTCACTCTTTGCCAGGAAATCAAGCTGCTGCTGCTCCTCAGAGAGTAATTTGCCCATTCTTACTCTGGCACGCTTTACCAGAGGCAAATGTTCATCACCTTCATCCTTTGGATGACTATCACTTGTATTCCCACATGTACTGGGCAATACTAATGTATCTTTCTGGGCCCTAATCTCCATATTGACTTCTTGATCCAGCCTTTGAGTAGAGTCTACACCATCATTCATGACTCGCCTTCTACCGGTGTTCCTTTTCTTCCTTACAATAGGAGTCTTGGATTGGAGATCAAGCCTTCTGCTCAATTCAAGGCCTCCTTCACAATTTTCAATGAGAGCCTCAGATTGTTCAAGTTTATGATTAGACTCAATGGCGCTACCTTCATTGTTGCTAAGGGCCTCAGATTCAGCCATAGCAATTTCAGACCCATTATCTTCAACAGTTCCATTTGAATTACAAATGGGCGAACCACCAATACTGGGAACAGACCCATCAGGCGATCTTTTACTTCTCTTGGCTCTTCTCAATGGTCCATCCCAAAATCCATTTACACCCCCCTCACCAGAATTTTTTCCATCACTACATTTTAAGACTCCATTCTGTGACACTCGTGAATCAGACCTTATTGAACTTCTGGATCTCTGAGCTGACACTTTCTTTTGACTAGCACTGCGTTGTGGTTGGCTGCTTCTGGTCTTTTTTCTTAAAGTGTAGGTATTTGGAATGGGCATGCAGGGAGGACCAGCATTGTCAGCTGGTTCTTCTGAAGCACCCCTTTGGTTCAAAGACTCCACCTCAGTAAGAGCTCCAACATCTTCAACAGCAAGGTTTAGTTCATTCTTTGGTCTAGAAGAATTAGAAGACTTCAATCTTGAATCATGTGCTACATCAGGCACTGTAGTATTATTTGCATTTAGATCACCTGCTGCACCATCTTCTGCAGGAGCTACACCAGAGCTAAGCTGATCAACCTGATTGTTTTCTTTCAATTTTTCAAAACAAGCAACAATCTCCTGCACAGCACGAACAAAGTCAGCACCTCTTCCTTGACGCTTCCCCAAAAGAGAGTCTTTTTTCTCTTCTGTGAATTCTTCAACATCAGCAGGATTGCAGAAGGCTCTGTGTGTAAGGAAGCACATCAGTATCAAAATTCACTCCCTACTGTGCAACCAGGCACAACATTTAAGTACTAATGTTCAAACCCTATTACAGTCAGAATGCACCAAAGAAATTTACTGACAGAAGCATGCAACTAAGCATCAGACTGTATAACGGGAGGATTTTATTTTTTATATCAAAATAATGAGAAGATGTGAAAGCACAGCTTCAACTGTGTAAGTACCCATGGTCATTCCATTCCAATACATCTTTTTTCACTTTCATAAAATTTTTGTTTGCATGTATGAATATAGAAATCGTTAAAAGAAAATAGAGCAATTACATTAATGTCTCTACAGTTAACATATTCCACAAAGAAACGGCCCACAAGCGCATTGTAAGATTAACTTTCCCAAAGCTTACCCTTATGAACATACGACTTGGTAAACATGAGGGTGGCAGAATGCAGTATCCAGAATAGCATTAAAAAGAACCACTACCCCGTGATCACACTTTAATCTGAAGCTCACCCGTCATAGACATACAAAGTGAGGCAAATGCTGAACGAAATGTTTCCTTCTCCTAGAGAGGACGGGAGCCACATACTTCAAATTCTAAAAGAACACGACTTAAAGGTAAGTATTTAACCTTAATTCACTAAGCATGTCAGCTATACCACAAAAAGCCGACAATACACAATCATTGAATACAAATTCTCAAAGCAAAAGACCCCCAACAATCTATACTGAAGAAAAGAAAGTTTGAGCTCTTGAGCAGTTTAAAACAGAAACCTACAAATAAGTGACACCTAGATCATTTTGTGAGGGGTAGGAGAATGAAAACATTGGAGAAACGAGTGATCACCAATAAAACCAGAACCAAAAGAATCTACCACATCAAAACACCAGTTAACTTCTTTCACTAAAATTCCAGACAACCAAACTTTAAAAGTGCTCAGGAAAGCATGGATAAGGTTGTTGTTCAGACATGACACTCTGATCACATTAAAACAGAAAGAGAAACAGAGGATAAAGCAGCAGGGAGGAAAGCTGCTCAAGGCTTTCAAAACGCTGACCATAATGTTCCTCATCCCACCCCACACCACAAAACCCCCTCCTTCAAGGAACCCAAACCCTATTCTGAAGATTAGGGGATGTTTGAATTAGCTTCTACGAGCTTCAACTTCTTCTCGCACCCCTCCACCTTTAACTTATAGTAAATTGAATTAGGGCCACATATTGAAGCTCTATTTGTGAACTTAAACTTCTAGCCCCATTTCAGCTTCTTAGAGTTTAGAAAGGGAGGATGAAATGGAGGAAGAGGGGGGTGGTAGGGGCAGAGGGATCTAAGAGGGAGAAGTTAAAGCTCCGTGAAGCTAAGAAAGCATCTCATTAATTAAAACAAAACGCTAACTCTAGAGATCAGTTTCAATTCTCACTTAAACAAACAATTCGACTACTCTTTCAGAGAGCATCCTGCACGGTTAGGCAACATTAAAGAATATAGAACTCCCAAATCGAAGCATGTCTGTCTTTGCCCCAACAATAAACCCCAAGGCACTGAAGGGAAATAACACTGTACTTACGGAGATATAAATGGCTCTGCAATCGCAAAATAATTCCTGTGTCTAAAATGGTTGTCCTTTCTATTTTGGCTTGTCTTAAATCAACTACTCTTTCTATTTTTTACAATCTTTATTAAAATATCTTCGTTACAATATGTGTTCATTTCTTAATCAAACACATCATCCATCATTAATAGTCCTCCTTCGCACTTTGGCTTGTCCCAGCTCAACTTATCTTCAGAAACACACAGTGTTCATCTTTATAAAAATGAGAACTACTAAGGGACTCTAATAACTTGAGGCAATTTTGACGTAATATTTTTTTGATAGAGAGAAATTAATGAAGCAATTATCAGTTCATGTGCTTGCCACAAAAGCCCCTAGATCAACGGCATGAGATCCTTTCCACACCGTAGCAAGTTGGCATTACATTGTGGTCCAGGTATTGCAGGAGACATTTCCAGAGAAGTCAAGGAGAAGAATAGAAATAGGCGTAGTGAGTTGGAGTTGCAAAACCAGTAGTTTTACAGCTTGAATACCTTTGTACAAAAAGTTTACCATACATTTGAAAGGGTTTTCTCACATTCTGTTCACAAAAAACTTGGTTATCCCAGTAGTGGAAGAGTAAATAAACTAAATTCAACTGATTTGTTTTTCTATGCAGCTAGTGACAAAATGATTTACAGGCATGGTTTTTTCTGAAATAAATACTCAAAAATCTAAAATTCCAACAGTCTTAATTCCATCCACAAAAGCTAAGATTTGAAATACATATATCTAATTGAGCCCTAAGCCCCTAATATTACTTCCAAGATATTCATATTACCACATTCCCTCCCCCATATGCTCAACCCAAAAAAGGGAGAAAAGAAAAGAAAAGGAATAAGGAACAACAGAGTGCCAGTGCCCAGGGTATTAAATCTCAGCCAATACATTATTTATTGGTATTTGAGCTTACTGATGAACAAAAACTCAAATGTAACGAGATGCCAAGTACATGACATGGCATTAAATAACGGCCAATAAATGAGAAATCAGCCAGTATGTTTCAGTTTTTGAGTTTATCGATGTGCAAATCTAGTAGATCAAGGGGGTATCAAATACGACCGGTACATGACCGCTATGGGCGGTACACAGTCGATACAGTCGATGTCGTTACAGATAATAATGATCGATACAACTAATAAATTGTCAATACATCTGACATGGCCGACACCAAAATTCATCCCGCGACTACCGTGACTTGATACACGAAACATATATCAATCCGAGTCCGTTTCCACGATGTCGCAACCGTTACCCCAATTACGACTGATATACCGGTATTTCTAACACCGGTATGAAATACATGCCCGAAAAGAAAAAAAAAAAATTTGATTTGTCAACTAAATTACCGATATGAACTATATGAAAAAGTTCTAGATAAGAAAAAGAATTTCATCAAGAGGGAAGAAAGAATACAAGGACATATAGTACGTCGTTCTCAAACAAAAGAGCTCAAGCAAACCAATCACACCTAAGAAAATAACCTATAGAATTGCATTACTTATTCCAACGACCATCTTAATATATACTAGATTTTAAATGCACAAGCTCATGAACACCCTTCTTCTTCTTGGAATAGACCCGAGTGCCAAAGGTAACATCCTTTTCCAAGAAATATGGACAATATGAAATTCATGTAGCAATAACTGCAACCTATTACATGTCACATGTAACACTACCATTTCACGATATCACTAGCGTTACCACAATCACAGCCGCGACTGCGATTTTATTCCTTGGCAATAACACTATGAAAACAAGACCTTTCAAGATATCAGCCTATCACTAAAGAAAACCTAGTGAGGCAACTTTTTTGGCAGCAAATATGTACGCCAAAAAATGTTCAAACACAAAATCCCACCCTTCACACTCAAGTTCACATTTAATACAACCAAATAGAATATGAGAGTGTCATCTCCAAGTTCCAATCAGGCACTCCACAGGATATGAGATTGTCATCTCCAAGTCACAACAAAAGATCACAATGTGACAAAACAATGCGCAGATAAATCCCAAAAGAGCCAGTCATGATTAGTTCGGCAGAAATGTACCTTTGACGAGAAAAAGCGTGGAACAAAAAAAAAAAGACAAAAAAGATAGCATCTTGTCTTCTTCTCTTGAATATTAAGAAGCAATCAAAACAAAATTTAAAGCATGAAATATGACCACATCTGGAAATGCACTCAATATGCAATTAAGAAAAGTGGAGGTTGGGGTTGAAAGGTAAACCTACCCCTCCCTAGACAAGCCACGTGACACAAGAAGTGCGCAACAACACCACTCAGGCTTTTCACCTTTTATATACATGTCTATGCAACATAGGCTTTTTAGCTTATAGCATCATCCTAGTAATACAGTAGTAGCAATATCCTTAACCAAGCAATGTACCAACTATTATCAAGGAGTTCCTCTATTTACATAAACTCGAGCAGAGATCTTAGAATAGTTTCTAGCAAATTAATGCTAGTAACATTGTCAACAATATTTTCTCACTATTTTACAATTTCCACCAACACAAACAAAATCTAACCACATCTCTTTGATAAAATATTGCCACGAGCCACCCCATAACAAAACAATCTTTTTTTGATATAGCTAGAATTCTAGACAGTAGTGCAAGAGGAATGAAGACAAAGTAGATAAACAAACTTTATCGTATTGCCTTTTTAGTTAAGAATTAGACACAAATGTGGAACTTCGAATTAGGTGAATCAAAGGGTTAAAAAGGCGGTACTATCAAAAAGCGGATGGGATGCATATTCATTAATAGTTTCTTGTTATCAAATCTAACTTGTTGACCTAGGTAAGGGAAGTAAGGTCTTCAAGTTCATTTGATCTTTTTCCCTCACAAACCAAATGCTTTCTTCTCTTTCCCCTACAATGCTCAAGGATTCCACGGCCACTGATTACAAGGAGTTATGAAAACCAAATCAAAATTGGTGCCGGCAAGATTAACACTCATACGCAGTTAGCTCAACAAAACTCCAAATTTGAGTTCACCAGGCCCAAAATTGATACATGTTTTTCGTTTTTTTTTCCTTTGAATGAATTAATGCTTGCTGCCATAGCCAACAGTTACTTTTCCAACAGCGCCAGCAGATAGGGTTTCACTTTTTCTTTCCCCATAAGAAAGATTATGAGCAGTGCGAAAACCAAGCAAAAGGGGATACTTTTTTTTTTTGGGGGGGAGGGGGGTGGGGGGTGGGGGTGGGGAAAGGCCAGCACTAGCAGCAAGCCTTGTAGTCACCTTAGAAGGTGTCCTAGATAGCCAATGAAACAAAGGGAGGAGCAGCTACTAGAGCGATAAGAGAGTGAGAGGGGAGGGGAGGAGACGGGATCCTGGTTGATAGACGCCACGACAAACCCCTCCGAGGGTTCTCCAGTCACCGGAGACTAAGAGTCCTTCAGTGGCATCTGGTCAGTGCGTGTGGCAGAGCGGGGTTCAGGATTGGGAGACGGGACAAAGGCTAGTAGGATGGGGGATAGTTCACTAGTGTTTCTTTTTAATTCTTTTCCTATCAAAAATTTAGAGCAAGGGAGAGCCAAAATTTGCAATTCATTAAAACCACTAAAGATAATTACATTACATTTTACACATCTACAATAAAAATAATTAACAGTACACACATAAGAGGAACTTTTCTAGAGCTCAGTTATTAAAAACGAAAATAAAAAAGTTAAAGAGAAAAATTAAGATATATGTATAAAAATAATAGATATATAGAGTTCCGTATACAAAAATTAAGAATTTGACTTTTATCATAACTCTTAAAGATAATTACTGTATATACTAAGCATAATTATTGGCAAACATTAATATGTACAGATTATAGGAGTAGTAAGGATTCAAAATATGTTGTAATGAAAGATGTATCAGTATCCTATTTTATATGATAAACAACAATCACCTGATAAAGCTTTCTAGAAAATAAATAAATAAAATAGTTAAATAATAACTTCAAAGGGAGTTAAAAGTAATAAAAGACTTAGGTATAGTGAAGCATTAGAGATTTCCTATTATTACAATCAAACTAAGTGATGCACAAGCTCGAAACTAGTACAAAGAAAATGATGAAGATGATATATTTAAGTCAAATAAATAGTCAATTTATTCCCTGACTTGAGAAGGAGGGTTAAGGCACATCCCATGCAAAAAGAACCTTGTAAACAGCTAAAACTGAAAGACTACAAGAAACTTTATGTGCAACCATGTTCCTCTAGATAATTTCCTAATGGTAGTGGAACCACCCCGCCAATTATCTCAATTCCACACAATTTTTTAAAAATACTCCATTTAGATGCTCTAAGGTTTGAGGTAAAACTTTTTAGGTGGCATGTATTTAGTATTCTCATTAAGGCACCATCAAGTTTCGGAAAAGGTTTCACTTGGGCACCACTAGTTGGTGCTGTCTAATCCGTTAGTTTATTGATGTGTTAAAGTAACAGACTTTATAATGCATGACTGAGGGGTGTTTATTTCATCGTTCCATCAGTTAAGTTTACTCTAGTCTACTCTAGTCCTCTGCAACTTTCTTTTTCTCTAACATGTTACTATTTAGTATTTAATTAGTTGTGTCAAGCGCATTGTCTAGCAATTTAATCATTTACAAATTGATCACTATCGTTTATTTAAGCTTTAAACTAACAAACTTATAACCGGAGTCATCCAATGTACCTAATTGAAACTTTGATCAAAACCTGTAGCACCTTAATGGGAATACTAGATATACGTCCCACCTAATGAATATTACTCTAAACCTCAGAGCACCCAAATGGAATTTTTCCTATATAAATAGCAAGTTTAAAAGAATACAAGCAGAGAAGAAGAAGAAATCCTCCTATAATACAAACCACATGCTAAAGCTCGAGACAGAGATCTCGATAACAACTGTAATAACTAAAAACAAATGCACTAACCTAATGCTGCTACACCCTCCTATATTACCATAATAACTTCCCTTCGTAGACCTACACCCTCACCTACCGCTGCTACAAACCCCTAGCTAGAGCATAGCAAACGTAGAGTTATGTTACCTCCCGACCATAAGACACTAAAAAAACAAACTTAGCACCTTAGTTTCTACATTACCTTACCTCTTGAGCCTTTCCTTTCTTACCATCCTAATTTATGGAGGAAGCTAGTCGTTGAAGAACCCTTTCCACTTTTTTTTCTTTCTCATAAACCAGATTGGAAGAAACTTTGACTTCCACAGGCATCCCGTTAAGGGTAACAAACCGCATCCCTGGTCCTGGGAGGACTACGAGTCTCAACCGTCCCTCTCATTCCTAATGGTGGAAGAATCATACTATTCTCTTTGAACAGAAGATCATAACATTGTTTTGATAAGAAGAATCATAACATTCTTTTTATAAGAATTATATCATCCATCCCTTCATCTATCAAGGAGCTTGATTAGGTTGCAAAATTGTCTACAACCTTGTGTACAATAATTACACACATAATCACCCTATCCAAATAATGTCTTTGTGAAAAGATATCAACCAATATTTGATTCCCCACAATATTAAGTGTGAAGAGCAAAGGTACAGATAACCAAAGTGTTCATTTGGCCTACAAAATTAGCTCTGCCTAACACAAGCTATCAACTTTATGCATTCACCACTATTGTTTGCAAGATTCCCATGTCATATCATCAATCACATACTGGATTCAACAACACAATCATTAAAAAGGAGAAAAAGAGAAGAGAGCAGATAAACTAGTACAATAATTTACAAGCATAATGTGATAGTCAAAAAAATACTGGCTATGAAGTACACGACTCTGAACCAAGGTGACATTTGAACATTTGAGATATTTGGATATATGGACACAAGAATCCTAAATTTGTCAAGACTTTTCAAAGAAGGCTTTAGGCATCCTCCATTCCATCAGTCTTCATTTCAAAGATCATTTGGTTAGTTGGTAAAGGGAATTTCTGTTGACTCTTGAATTACTCATAACTTACTTTCTTCCTGTTTTTAATCTCACTGTGCCAATTCAACAACCAAAGGCACTCAATCACTCTCTCCAGCACATACATTCAAGACAGTGTTGCATCACATCTTAACAATGAAGAGGAAGCTGAAAGGAGATTTTGTATTGGATAACTACTAAGATAGATTGTCCACATGATTTTTGAAGAAGGTAAACTCCCTTTCCAAGTAAAATCACCACTCACCAGCTGTAAATTTGTTCTCCATCTCTAGCCATGTACAAATCTTTTAAACTCGTAAAATAAATTAAATGTCCCAATCAAAAAACCTTACCCTCAACACAATCCTCACCCATAACCATCCGCATAGCAAATTGAAAAGCCCAATGCAATATCTTAATTTAAATTAGAAGAATAAAAGCATGTCATACTCACATTTGTTTGGTTCCGAAAAAGTAAACAAGTACTTTCTTCCAATCAGATGAATAACCCCATTTCTCCGGCTCACTTACCTAACAAGAGGTGAAAAAAGATACAAGTGTCACAAAGAGAACTTCATCCCATTACGACTATGAAATCATAGTAGATAAAACGGGCGCACAGGTAAGCTTAACAAAGCCCTAGAAAGAAGGAAACAACTTAAGACATACATACAGGAAAGATAACTTCAATATTTCATCAATAATTCATACAATACTTCGCAACTATTTTAAATTTAGGCCAACAAGCTAGAATACATATTGAAATATCCACGAATTTTCAACAAGGCCTTGAACTGCCACAATCACAGTCATTAGTTTTGCTAGTCTACACTCTACAATAAATCTAAACTGATTCAAACACCAAAACCTTCCTTGCTTATGACTCAAGAAAATGACAAAGAAAATGGTTGAGACCACATAGCACAGAATGAACCTCTTTCCTGGATCAGAAGAGATAGTGTATACTTCTAGAGAATAAATGTGCCCCAAGAGAGAATTTTCAAGGGAAAAACTAAAAACATGCTAAGCAAACATGCTTTTCCCACTCTCTACATAGATTCAGGATATCCCTCCACAAATAAAAAAAAGGCAACAATATCATGACTTGAGGATCACTTGACCTTTGTTATTTTCTAGCATCCTTCCCCAACTAGCATCCTACCATCCCCTCATGTCCCCAAAACTTACTCTTGTATCAGATGACAGCTGACTAAAGAAGATCCCAAAACTTTAAATTTCCAAACCTTAAAGTGAAATATCCATCGTCTTACCCTCCTTTATCTAATCATACTAAATTCGCTTAAGTATAGTAAACATTTACCCACAATCTAGCATGAAAGTACTTGACTTTTGTATTGAAGCAAATCCCACCATTTAAAGATTCCTATAGCACTTCTGCATTTGACCTTCTCATTGTTACAGAACTCTCTCCCTATCTCCAGTCAACTCTATCTCTCTACCTCCAATCAAAGCACATTTGGGTACATCGCATATCAATCACAGTACTTTCACGTAACAATCCTCAAAAATGGTGAACCATAAAAACATTATGGAATCAAAAATCTACCTTTGGAAATGGTTAACAACTTTGCCCCACTGAGACCTCAAGCAAACCAAAATTGTCAACTATTTAATTCAAACTCTTTAATTGCTTGAGAACAATTGAGTTTACTTGGCTTTACTTGTTTCTATAGCTTAACATAACAACAATATTTTTAATATTATCAATGTCTGCACTTAATCTTAATTCGCTTATGTGCTCAGAATAAGCCAAAATGGTCTATATGAATTTGAATTTAAATTAATTATTCATGTAGAACATACCATGTAGAAGTTCAACCTTGTGAACCATAAATCAAGCTAGGTCCACGAAATACACTTTCATACCCGTTCCAAGTACTGGAACGCACAGCGTACTATGTGGCTTTAATGCTTCTACAAAATGATGGCATCATATGCTTAAAATCAAGACCTCTTAAGCATAGAAATTATTAATAAACCAGTCAACAGTCTTTCTGGACTTGCAATAAGTGGCCTTCATAACCATACATATAAAACTCAGTCGAACCGAAATTGAGTACCTTTCTAGACTTGGTTTGGAACAAGCGGCCCTCATTACCATACATATAAAACTCATACAAGCCCTGAAAAGAAGCTACCTAAGGTTCCACGGCTTATCAACTCACTAAGATAAGACCAATCTCTATACGGAAGCACAAAGCTGCCAAATCACCATCATTCCCCCCACCCCTCCACAAGCTACAATGAATCGAGCACTTAGTTACCTTGTAATCCCATGAGCAGCTTCCTATAGTTTAGAATATTCACCACCGGCAACAACTTCCCTACATAACTTCCGCCCCAAATAAGTGGCCCGACCACTAATTAACACCATTAAAGACTCAGGCATAAAAGTACCAATCTTGCTGTATAAATCAAGCCCTATCACATGGCTAAAAAGACGATTACGGAGAGGCAGACATGAAATAACAAGCAGCAGCAAAAATGAGCACCAGATCAATCAAGAAACTCCGGAACCCCTAACAACAACAGTTTTCAATCTCCAATAACAAAAAGCACAAAGAAAAACTCAAAGCACATACCGTTGCTGGCCACGCCGGAAAACCTTTGACCTTAGCAAGAACAAGATCGCCGACTTTCCACTGCCGTCGAGCAGCGGCAGCGGCAGCAGCCTTGCTAGCGCCCTTCCTTCGACTCGGCGCCATTGATGTACAGACTCCACTTTTCTCTCACACACCCGAATCAAAAACAGCAAAATCAAAACCAAAAAAAAAAAAAAAAAAATCAAAAACTAAACCCTATATGTCATGCGTTGTTCAGTAGAAACCCCAAATTCAACAAACGAACAACTCCAAGAAACCCTAATCGAACGTTGCAATCACCAAAACGTTCGCTGGATTTGCGAGAACCACAGCGAGCGATTAGGCAGTCGTCGTCGTCGCTGCTAGGGTTTTCTCGAGGCGCCAATGATGATGAAGTCGAGAGAAATCCAGGCATTGAAAAATTGAAATCGATGGGGGAGATAGAGAAATTGAATGGTTGCTGCGATTGCTTCAATGGAGGTGATGGTGATGAGAGTAGTGAGGGGGTTGAGAGGGGAGAGGAGAGAGAGAGGAGTGACTGCGGTTGCAGATAACCCTAGAGAGAGAAAGAGAAAGAGAAAGAGAAAGGGGGGGGCTTTGGGGCACCGAGTTTTTGTGAAAAAATGTTTGAAAAGAAGAGAGAGAGAGAGAATGAGAGATGGGTTGGGTTGTGAAAAAAAAAGGCTAGGAGAGGCTAACGTGCGCGTGCTGGCTTTGTATCTACTAGTCTACTACTCATCATGCCAATGTGGAGGACCTTCTCGTCTACTCTCGGTGCTGAATTGTGCCGCAATTCAGTGGAGAATTGTGTTGTTTGATAAAATTTCCGGGAGGTATACTGGCATTTGGCCAAAATATTAAAAAAGGTATATGGATATTTGATAAATTCTATTGAACTAAACCAATTTTGAAAAGCCTACTGCAAATTATAAATATAGTGATCGAAGCACATGAATTGGCAATAATACCCCTTGAAGAGGGTTGGACATGTACCACATAAATGTTAAGATAGAGGCTTAAAAAAAACACAATTAATAAACCAAATTAGTAGAATTTAAGTACTATACTTTGCTAAAAAAAAATTAGTGCTAAATTTACATTTTGGTATAAAACTTTCAATAAGGTATATTGAGGGTAAAATTATCATATAATTATTAACTTGAGTTTACATCATCATTTTCTGGTTGAAATCTTACCAAAGTATACTTCAATGTAATTTCTCAAATATTAGTATACCTATGTGTATTTTGGCCAAATTTTAGTATATCTCATTTTAGTATATCAAATCCACATTTATATAGTTTAATTTAGTCCAATTATGTGTAATATTATAATTTATTAATATTATAATTTATTTAGTCAGTTCAGTTCAGCATGTTGAAAGTTGAATTGCAAACACTTTAAATCGGAGACAAGGTTTTTGGTACAACATTGTGTACTTTTGAAGCACAATAGCCGGTTTTGGTTATCGAGAATGGATCTCTAAGATAATCCATATGTTCCTTAATGAAGGGTTACATTTTTCTTTTTGGTATATTTCCTAGGTTTTGTGAGTAGTATTAGCCATTAACAATATCAATTGTCCAAACATATTACATGGCTAAGTGAGGGAGGGGCATACCTTCTAAGAAGAGCTTCCCGAAGCCTGATTGGCATATTATAAGAAATCAAATCATAGCATCATTTAAAACAAACTAAAAAACCAATTTCTATCATTAGTATTGGTTTTCCTAGGCATGATGGATGAAATCTTACACTGAATTTCCTGCTTTATAGTTTTTATGGTATAATTTGGGCTGGTAACCACATTTTCAGTACGAGCTCTATTTTTGCATCTCCATATGTGGTAGCAGAGACTTGTCATTGTAGCTGTGCGCACATTCCACCTGAATTTGCTAACTCTCCGTTTTTGCATCTCCATTTATAGGTTTTTTGAATGTATGTGCTTCTATAGCTTATATGAAGCCATTACTTCAGCAGACCAAGGCATTTTGAACTGAAAAGGTAGTCACATAATAAATGTGCATGTGTTTCCTCCTTGCTTGCACAGAGGATGCATAAACTGTCATTGCATACACCATACCAAAGCAATCTATCTTTTGTTTTTAGTCTCTGTAACATGATCAACCAAGCTATGAATGAGTGCTTAGGTTGATTCAGTCTATTCCATATCCATTTAGGCCATTGAGGCCTATTGAAGGTATGCCTTTCAACCGTTGGAGATTTCCAATCAAGTATGTGAGCGGTTATAATATTTTGTGTCATGAATAGACACAATGGTTTATTTGTGTCTCATGTGAAGTGACACAATGGTTCACATCTACTTGATTGGTTATTAAGTGTGTTTTATGTGAGATGATATGTCCTTTGGCTTATATCTTTTCATGAAGAGGCACGTACCTCTTGGGAAGAGATATGTATCCCTCTATAAATAGAACACTTGTCATGCCATTTAAACAAGGATTAAATACATCCAAGAACACTCAAAACCCATCTCTTATCTCTGTCTTCTTCTTGGTAGTCTTAGGGTCATAGTGTCGTGAGTACAAGATGCCGCTATGGTGGTTTGCCTTGTTTTATCTCAAAATCTGATTTGGGCATCTTGCTTGTATAGGTATGGGGACAAATCGAGATTTTAGGATAGCGTCCATTTTAAAAAAACATGCCTCAATACTGATGTTTGGTTCCATGATCAGTGTCCCGCAAATTTTCCTCAACAATCTAAAAATCTCGATTTATATATATTTGATCATGGGATGATGTCCATGTGATAAATGGTTAAAATATATTAGTGGTGACCAACAATGGTGCAATTGGTATCATGGATTGACGCATTGATGAACCAATCATACAGTTGCCTTTCTCCGCTAATTTGAAAAGTGGAGATAGAAGTCCAGTTAGATTGCGGCATATCACACACACAGAGCAATATGAGATAAGTTTTTTCATCTGTCTGAGTGCTTGTACTTGTTTGATCATAGAAGTACTAGCAATCATTTTGTTGATCACTGTATGTTTGCGAGTACATCTTCTATACGTTTTGGCGTTGAGATTTGTGAAAAGTATACACATTGCTTTAATAGTATTGCACTTGTCATGGTTATATGGGCTACAAAGTGTCAGATTCTTGCATTGGCAGTTTTTTAATGATTAACCGTTAAACCGTTTGATTGATAATGGATGGTCTGAATTTTATAAAGCAAATGGTTTGTTTGACTTTAAAATTTTGATGCCAACCAAATGCGAGACACGTAGTAGCATGATTCATATATCCTTGAGTATAGTGTTGTGTGTGTACTATTTACTATATGAGTAAAGCAACATGAGATTTGTTCTTATTGTCATTAATTCAAGTTTCTCCCATGATATGGTGAGATGTTCTTGAAATGTTGACATGGATGATATATGCGAGACCTATGCTAGTATATGTAATCACAAATTGTGACAAGTTATATATATCATATAATAGATTTGTAGATACATGTCGGTGTATATTCTTGGTGATATCTAAATATTCAATTAGTTGTCTATGTTGCGTATATGTAAAAATAAGGGAAATTCTACATGGTGCCACTGTGGTCTGGCAAATTCCACATGGTGTAATTTTTTATTTTTTTCAATTCTACGTGGTGACATTGTACTCTTAACAATGTCTGTCTCATGACCCAAAATTATGAAAACGTTAAGTTTACAATCATTTATGTGAAATGACTATAATGCCATTAATGAAATGCGTGTGTTTGTACATGAAACGCAATTTATTCTCATCTTTAATAATCAAACCTAATTATCGCTAATTTTTTCCCTCTTAATGATTAC
>BSSO01002327.1:0-19692 GCA_030267885.1 Mesembryanthemum crystallinum | reverse complement strand
AAGAAAAAGAAGAAGAAGAAATCAAATGGAGAAATAAAGAGGGAAAGGGCTGGGAAGGGGGAAACAAAAAAGGAAAAAGAAAAAAAAAAAATCAGCTAGCGAGGGCATTTCGGTGAAAATAAATTAAGTCCACCGGAATTCGGCCGGAAGGTATCTCTAAGGCAAAAAAAACGTTTTAAAAGGTAGTGTTCAACAAAAAAAATTATAAAAGGTATCTAGTTGCCAAACACTCTATATAAAAGGTAGTGCTGAATAAAAAATCCTTATTAATATGATCCCTTTCTTTTACCTGGTGCATGCATATGTTAGCTTTTCCGATAAGTAATTGTATCTAAGAAAGAAAAGGTGGTGAAAGTAAGCTGGTAAACTGAATTGAATGAAAAATGTCAAAAAATAAAAAATAAGAAATGACCGAAATCAAGAAATTGCAGGACCACTAACATCAGTATAATAACTTAATGACCCAAAGTAGTACCTTTCCTTCTTTGCAGGGCACCATTAGAATTTAGAAGCATACAACTGCAGTTCAAGGACTGGGGAATTCTGGGGTTGCAATGGCATGCAAGTACAGAAAGGCCATCAGGCTGGTCCCGTCAACGCTTACGGTTCGATTCACAGGATGAGAACACACTAACTGAAAGTGTCCAATCTTCATATTAGAGCAAAACTGCAAGGTTTTCACCTCATGCTCGCTAGCTATGAATCGTGAATACACGAATATATATACAAGTACTGAATCTGAAATTCGGATTCTCTGAAATTACTGAATGTAGACAGGTCAGAATCAGAAGTCGTTTTGACTGGTAACTTTGATTAATTCCAGTTATCTATGTTGTCGATCAATACAGAGATATCCCTCTGAAATAGATAAGTCGCTTACCAAAATAGAGGAGCAACTCTTGTGTACATGAAAACTATTGCCAATACATCACTGAAACTTCCAAAAACTTGATCTTCACCATTGTGCAGGAAGTTAATATCAGAATTTTGTGCACCGAACGATCGTACAGAAAGAATAGCAATTTACTACAAAAATCATCTAAGGTACACATGCTAGGTCATCTAACTACATACAGCATAATATATCCTCTAATTAGCTTTGCCTACAAAAAGCCAGTCAAAACAAGTCATTAACGAACAGAAGACATGCTTACTAGTAAGCAACTGGAACGCCTTTTGACAAATGCATTTTGCTTACTTGGCAACGTGAAGCAACATTACAAGGCAACCTGGCAACTGGTAAGTAGACTGGTTGGTGAACGACTAATACGGCTATATCTCCAGCCCCTGTCTGCTTTTGCATGCCCCTTTTTGCCATGGTGCTCCACTGTGCATCAGTCTGTACGTGTATCCTCTGGTGTTGATCTTTTAATGATATCCTATATCCCAATCAGTACAAAAAAAGGTAAATTGGGAGTTCTAATCAAGCTTTTCTCCAAATTCGAAGTCTAAGCAGGTCGCTTGACAGTTTGCAACAGCTTATCACTCTCCATTTCCTTGTGCTTCAGTTAAGTAAAACCCCAACATCCATATGTACATCCCGCAAATAGGCAGCTCTAACAGCAGTTTTATCGAGGTAAAAGCAAGAAAGAGTCAATGATATTGAGGGTACAAAAACAAGTGAGACAAGAAAGAGGAGTAGGTAGGATTTGCAAGAAGTTCCTTGTAGAGGACATACATAGATCTCAAATTAACCTGGGGTTAATGCTGGAGAAGTTCTTTCATTTCTCCTCCCCTAGAAGTTAGGTATTTGCATTCCTTCATCTGGTACCAGGTTCAGTCCGTACCATTTCTATTTTCAGGTTCATCGTGTTTTCTGGCGCTTAAAATTTGAATCAGTTTGCCATCAAGTTTCAAGATGTTAAGTATTTTGCTTTTCAGCAGATATTGAAGATTTCCGGCAGGAGTTATTGAATTGGACGTCGAACTGGGTAATCATTCACAACAGCTGCCAGAAATTTGTGCCTTAGTTCTGATACCGAAGAGAGAGGTATTACAATTTAACCGTTCAACCTGCAAACAAAGTGAAAGAAAGTAAAGATCAGACATAACACAGATCTTGATTCCTACCTCACCATGTGATAGAGAATTACACGTAACACTAATAGGCATGCCCACATTTTCTCTTGTATAATATTAGTAGATGCAAATAATAATAGTAAACCTCATATATGACAACATACTTGCTCTAGCAGCTTCATATCATAAGCACAAGAAATGATCATTGAAAAAGCTAAATTGGACCCTTAAGTGAAGTCTGGAACTTATGATATGTTCTTAAGACCATTCCATCCTATATAGAAGATCTTCCTTGACCAGATCTTTCAGGCTGTGGAACTCAGCTGTTTAGTTCCTCCATTAAACAACATGTAACTTTCTTTTACCATCAATAATTAACCTTGTCATCGACCCACTAAGCAACGGACACCTGGAGTCACGACTAATCGCAAGTGCAGACAGTTACTCGAGATAATTGACAACTATTGGGAACAATGTACTTCCCCCAACATATTCACGAAGTACTTCCAAATTATGCGACCTGCCCATTTGGAATATAAACAACACACACATCCATAGTTGGACATCATCTGCCCTTTCTCCTTCTCCCTTGGATAAGCAACATTTTTGTGCCTTTGCCTTAATCCAACACCACTTCTTTTATTTTCTTTCTTTCCTATTACTCTATTTTTTCTTGTGACAGAAATGACAGTGCAAGATACGATTAAGTCTTTAACCAGTTCATATTGTATGTCTTCACTGCACCGCCAACATGGCAGATAACAGGGGAAAAAACAGTCATATTTCAATATGAAAGAAGGGAACTTTAAGGCGAGCACATTAAAGCAAAAATCTAACTACAGAATCAATGAGAATTAATATTGCATATATTTTTGCCAAGGAAGGGTCATTGTCAATCTGTTTATCATCTTCATTACAATAACTCGATACTAAAAGATATTGCACAAAATCTTCCCCTAACTGAGTTTTGGGGATATTAAGTATTAACTAGTCATTGCAACTTCAAAAAACTGAGGTTTTTGCTTGGTCAACTTAAAAAGGCGTCTGGCATCTGCAAGAGCCTGATACTCACATGACAAACATTTTAGAAAGGGGCTGCGACAACTGCACCTGGCTATGTTTCTTCATGCCTTTTTTCTTTTACTTTCTTATAAGCTTGACATATTAAGCTTGCAGGAAAAGGATTCTAGCACAATAAGCACATCTCTCCAATTGATCCTCTTTCAAAGCACATAAGGTTTACTTAGCAAATGTCCAGTAGCAAAGTGGTGAAGATGCTCTAATTAAGAATAAACAGTGAGCAATGAAGTCGAAAACTATGTGAGACGTCAAAAATAAATATGCATTACATATTTACAATGGGTGCTTACCTAACAAAGTGACTTCCCCAGCTCTTCATCCCACATTTCTTCAGGTCAAATACAAGAGTTGGTTGAGATCAGAAATGCCATGAAGAGAATAATATATATTTAAAGACTGGTTCACTTTTCCCTCTCGTGGTGGGGGTGCAAAGACAACTAGAAGTACTTGGCAGCCAAAGCAAATCCTGTGTAGTCAAAGATAAGACTTAGCACACACTCATCTATAACCAGTAAGGACTAAAGTATGAGTCCTAAAGAACAGATACATTACGTGAATGTAAAGTACCTTATAAACAAATAATATCCACACCCACTCTACATCCAGAAGTTCTTCCTCCTCGTATTCTTCCTCCCAAGCATCCTCTAACACGCTATTCCTGTGCCACAATAACATAATAGTTAACCACAAAATTAATTTGAAAAGCTTCAAAAACAAGACGCCAATAGAGGGCATATCTTTTTCAAGTCTCCCACAACTTAAGAACTTGAAATATCATTGCATTGTAGCAAAAAAAGTACATATTTGGAATTAAAAAAGAAATTACGTGCCCCATAGGGGCACCACCATGAATAAATTAGCAATTGTAGATAAGATTAATTTAAAATTTTTATTTTTTTTACCTCATCAAGGTGCACCATTAGGGTACCTAACCATTGCTAGGAATGCTAGCGAGTGTAAAGGTGGAATGGCAAAAAGAATAACAAACAACAATTCCTTTTCTCCCCTTCTTTTTCTTCTTCCTTTTTTTCTTTTTTGGTGTGTGGGATTTTTTTATCTTTTNGAAGTAGAACAAAATAGAGAAAAGAATAGAAGATATTGCATCCTTCACAATGGAAATGGCTCAAAACCTTTGACCCTCCTCCACCTCATTGATGAAAAGAAGAAAATAAATGGGACCTGAGCTACATTGCAAAAGGTTGGCCAGCATGCAAAACAGAACTGTTTATTAGAGGCAACAGAATAGTTCTCAGGTGAAGGGGTTGGATCCCTATCTCTGGTACTACAGATTGTCACCTTATCAGCCACAGACAACTGTGTATCAGGTAAGGATTTAATGCAACCTACCAGATTATTGCCAGCAAAGCCAACAAGCGTTTACTCATACAGAATAAGGGCACTGTATCGCATGAGAAAGTAGCTTTCAGCGACTGTAACAAACTGCTCTATAGGTCCATTTGCTATACCTGTAAGAGATAAAGACGAGAAATCAGGGAAGACGCCTTTTTTTTTCTTTTGTGCAAATAATTACCAATTCATAAAAAGCCTTATCTTGTAGACACACATCTCATTACTTTTTTTTTTCTTTTAAAGATATTATAAAAGATAAATCATCCAAAGACACATCTGAGATCTGACTTGTTATGCACATATACTTGGTAACTCGTGTGGATATCTTATATCAATGTAGTAGTAGCCATAACAATATGCATCTTCATATTCCATGTTGATTGATAGTATTTCTTTTACAATAGCTTTAGGGTGTGGAACAAAAAATTATAACAGTTAGCAACATGGTCTTGCTGCATCTTTGTATGTTACTTACTCAACACAACACCTCAGGAACTCATGAACCTTCCTACCCACAAAATGGTGTGCAATATCAAATATAAAATCAGATAATTACAAAGTTACATTGTACCTTAGATGATTACAAAGTTTCCTTGGTACAATGTGACTCAAAAACTTAAAGACAGACATTTTGCTCCCCTGATCCCAAACTAATTGCAAACGCCAGCAGGTACTAAACAAGTGAAGTTCATTTCTCCTGATTCCCTAAACAACAATACCATAAAATTTATCCACCCATTCCAACTTGGAAATGCAAATCTTAGGATATGAAAGTCAATAATGCCATACACTAAAATTAAGACAATGTCAAAATCTTGAAATCAATGATACTTACAAGAAATATACACAAAATACACACAGGCTGCGATGCTCAGCCATTGAGCTTTGATAGGAACTGGTCCAGATTGTACTCTTCCGTGTACTGTGACTGATCCCAGAGATCTTCCAGACCATTAAGGATAGCTTTCAATCCTTTACCACTGCCTGATGCTTTCTGATTTTCATTGGATTTACGATCAGAATTCCTTAAACTAGTGCCTCCCTTTCTTGTGTTTTCAGCTGGTGTGAAAAGGTCAAGCAGTTGATCTGTGTTCATTGTCTTCAAGCTGGCATTGTCCGCATTGATGACAGAATTAGCAACTGATACTTTGAACTTCTGAAGGCTCATAACTTTCTCTTCAAGAGTTCCCCGCATGATGAGACGATGGACATTCACTACTTTCTTTTGACCAAGCCTGTGTGCTCTATCCATTGCCTGGAGATCGCGCATTGGATTCCAGTCATGCTCCATAAAGACAAGGGTGTCAGCTGATGTCAAATTCAAACCAAGCCCACCAACATGTGTTGTAAGGAGCAATACATCAATGGTTGGATCTGAATTGAAAGATTTCACAATCTCAAAGCGCTTTTCTGTTTCGACTGACCCATCCAGGCGCAAGTATGTGATACTCCTCATATGGTCACGAAATAGGTCTTTTTCTATTACGTCCAGCAAAGCCTTGTGCTGGGCAAATATCAAAACTCTATGTTGACCAACATTAATCATGCTTTCAGAATTGGAAGCATCGACACCTATTCCACACTCCTCCAAGATCTCCTGAAGAGCAATCAGTTTAGGAGAGTGGTGAAGTTTATGGAGTTCAGAAATGATGTCAGGACATCCTGGGAAGAGATCTGATAATATACACCTTAATGAATCTGCAGCTTTATCGCCAGCTACCAAGAGCGGATGACTGCAGAGTTTAAGCAGATACTGAAGAGCCTGGAAAATATGTGTTGATGCTTTAGGAGCCACATTGGCATCCTTAGTTTCTTTGGAGTCGTTTTTAGAGTCATTTAGATTAACAATACTCGATATTTCCTTCTTGACATGCGAGCCTGCAAACTGTTCATAAAGTTTCATTTGAACAGGGCTGAGGTCACAATATCTATCCTGAATGATTTTCTCTGGAAGATCAGATAAGACTTCATCTTTTGTTCGTCGGAGTAGAAAAGGCATCACCTGCTTGTGCAATGCTTCCATAGCCAAGGCACCTCCTTCAGCATCCTTGGCAGAACATTTTGGATCTCTTGCAGCTAACAAAGGCTTTCCGTAGGTAGCTTGAAATTGTCGCTCAGTTCCAAGGAAACCAGGCATCAGAAAATCAAAAAGGGACCACAGATCCAAGATGTTGTTTTGGATTGGGGTACCACTCAGTATAAGGCGGTTCTGGGCTTTCAACTGTTTCACAGCAGCAGTGATTTTAGACTTCGCATTTTTAATAATATGTCCCTCATCCAAGATACAGTAGTTCCACCGAAGCTGCCCAAGAAAATCAACATCTTTACGCACAACATCGTAAGATGTTATTATAACATTATGCTTGGGGAAGTGACATCTAAGCGAAATCCGGTCCTCAGCAGAGCCAACATATTGAAGCGTACTTATAACAGAAGGATCAATGTACTTTTCTATCTCATACGCCCAATGGCCAATAAGAGTCGAAGGGCACACAATTAATGACGGGGGAAGCTCATCACCATTGATTGCTGTGCGATGTTCTGCAATATCTGATGCAACAATTGCAGAAGCTTGAAGTGTTTTACCAAGCCCCATATCATCACATAAAATTCCATGCAATTTAAATCGCCTCAAGAAAGCTAACCAATTAATGCCTTCCTGCTGGTATCTCCTTAAAGTCGCTTTTATCTCAGTACAGAGTTTATAGTCATCAATGCTCGAGTTATCAAGCAGCTGCTCCAAGAATTTTGTGTCCTCTTTGTCTCTTAACAGACTATCCTTGATTCCAGCAGGTGGTGGAAGGCCACGCGCCAAAGGAAGAAGAGGCACAAGTGCAGCAAAACTTCGTGTCACACTCTGCCTTACTGAAGCATCAGAATCACTCATGCACCTCAGAAGAGGAACAACTAACAAAGGAGCATATGGGACAAGTTCCACCCCTAGTCCTTGTACAAGCAGACTGATCAGCATACCTGCTCCTTGTCTGGCAGGAACTGATGCCCCATCTCCTAACATAGGCACTGCATTCTCAACCACAGATGCCATAACACTCACTATCATTGACTTCGCCATTGTAGTAATACATCTGGAAGCAGATAATCTAACAGCAACATGGGGATGGCGAACACATCTGAAAATGCATGGGAGGAGAGTGAGCAGTCTTGGCTTTAATCCATCATCCAGCAAAGGGGCAATTGAGCGTACCACCTGTATGTTATTTATCAACAACTGAGGGTCCTTAACAGATTCAATTGCTACTGTTATCTTGTTCTCTTCTGTAAGAGGTGCCCCTTCCAGATCAATGGGCTTCAGAACTTCTGCAAGGCAATCCCATAGCTTGGGAATTCTGTCAAACAAAGCAGGACCAAATTTGATACACAAGTATTTAAGAGCAAGTTCAGCCCCTCGTCGGCTCACGAAACCTTCAAGTTTTGCCCTATCTTCACTACTAGCTAGTGAACGACCCCTGGATTTCTGATTTCCAGGCGTGCTTCTACAAGAAAGCAGATCTTGATCCTCAATAACTTCCATAGAAGTTATGATCCCAGCCTGTGGTGTCTCAGAAGGATCCATGCATGTTAAACTACAAAGGTTCTTGATTAGCTTTTCATTTGGACTAGGTTTACGTGCAATGCAATCACCAATAAGCTCAGCAAGGGCCTCAGCAGCCTTCTGTTGCAGTATTTCCTCCTGCTCTCTCTTAATAGAAGCCATCAGAGGTAAAATAATGGGGTTAAGCCTTGCAGGAAGATCGGAGATCCATACAATTGCAGCAGCTATCAAGGAGGACACTGTGACATGCAAATTACTTTGAACACACTTCAGATAGCCTGTAGTCGTCAGAAGTCGTTGTCTTGATGACTCTACGTCATCAAAAACATGCTTTTCAGCAGGATTCTCCCCCGAGTAATCGTAGCTAGGCAATACAACTTTTAAGGCAAAGTTAATAGCATCGTCTATGCCTAAATTTACAAGATCAACAGTAGCAGTTGCCAAAAGATCCGTAAACATTCCGGAAGCGTCTACGATGTGGAAAAGGTGACTGGCTTCACTGCGCATCTTGGAGTATGTTCTTGAAAGCTCTGCATAAGGAAGAGATGAATCCTTCGTTGGCAAAGAAGGATCAGTACAAGATAACAAATCCAACAACCATTTCTTGAAGTGTTCAAAAAGAGCAGGATTAATTACAGGGGCTGCTGAAACTTCCCTACTTTTCAATTCCTTGAACCAGGAAATTAGAACCATTGAAGACACCTGGCGCTGGACACCTGATACAGATGTGACATCCTTCCACAGCGGATCAGTTATATGACGAATTGACTCTTCAGGCCATTTTGAAGCAAGGATCCCCAAAGCTGCTGCTGCCACTACACGAGTATGAGTAACAGATTTCTCAGCATCCGCGCCAACAACTATCTTGACAGAAGTCGCAGACACATCTCCATTATTGTCGTCTACAATAGTTCCCTTTGTAGCAAATACACTACTACTTCGACCAGAAAAAGTGTCCAGCTTTACAGCCCTCATTTTCGCGGCTTCTGTAACTCTTCTTTTTTGAGGAGGGGAAACTGGCCAAAACATCTTTGACAAATCTAATGCAGAGCCATAAGGAGTAGTTGCCAATTCTAACCACGAAGGGATATGAGGTCCTGCAGCAGCCACTAGATCCATAATGGGGCAATGGAGCAGAAGCCTCCACACCCTCTCAGTGCACAGCAAAATATCATCATTTGACTCGAGAAGTAAATTCTGGTAAACAATTCGAAGGGTATCACCCAAGATCACAGAAGGCCAAAATGAACTCACAGATGGCTCAGATGTGTGTCTTCTATATCGGGCTTCAAGCAACCTTTCTAATGTTCTGATAGCTGAATAGCGAACTGATGTAATACTATGTCTCATAAATGGCCATAAACGTGGAGCCAGAGCTGACAAGGTATAAGGATTTTCTTGCAATGCATGTACTTCTAATTCATCCTTGCAAGATGATAATTCATTGAGATCAAATTCCTGCTTCCCGTGCAGTGTTAAGTCATCGAGTACATTTCCAGTCATCCCTGCATGAGAATAGATTTCCGCCAGGAGATTCATTACACTACTGGTGGATGGACTAAGATCATCTAGATCAAGTAAAATATCCCATAGCAGCATTACAATTGAATGCAGCGTCTGATCCATCTGGCCTACAATAGAAGATGCAGCAGGTATAAGAGCATCAGCCGCGACTGCTCTGACATCATCATCAGGGTCCTCAAGTCCAGCCTTGCAAGCAGGTAGAACAAACCCAAGCAAATCAGAAAGCAACTCCTGGCGTACAGCAATCAGGTATTTAATCCCCAAGAGACTCCCATGACGGATTTCCCATTCCGGTCTATTTTGCATTTGCAACAAGATATTCATAGTCTCACGGACTAATTCAGGAGCCATGTACTTGAGCACAGCTCCCAATGCTTGAGCACATGTTTCCCTCACTGGAGCAACTACTTGATCGGAAACATAATCTCCAAAGCGATCTAATGTCAGAACACAAAGGAAGCAAATGGCAGAGTCTTGTAGAAATTCACAATTCCTAAGCCAAGAATTCCGTGTGGATGCAACCATATTCATCAGCTCACGATTTCCAACCAGAATTTCTGGCAACTCAACCTTTCCAACAAAGCCCTTGTCTTCTGAATTTTCCACCAACCCTGTCATATCTGAAGCACCTTCACACAACGTCTTCGTCTCTAAACCACAAGGTTCACACTTCATCATTACAGAATCAACACCAACTTCAGAACTAAACCGACTGCAAGGAACTTCCCCGTTCTGCTCCACCTTCACAGACATTTGGACTGGAGACAATTCAACAGCATCATGCTTCAATCTTTTCGAAATATCTGCAGACCCATCTTCCGGAACATCCATATTCAAGTCTATTTCCCTCTCCCTCTTCACAGAAAAACTCGTATTTTTACTCAAATCACCAAATGGCCCACGAAAGTTTGAGTCAGACAGAGACACACCCGCATAACCGCCCTGGTACGCCAAAATCTCCCTCAAAGCCATAATACTCCCATGACGAACCTCCCAAACAGGATCAAACATCTCAATAATAAGCTGCTCCACAAACCCATGAAACGACCACCCACCATCTCCCTCATGTTCAACCCCCCCATCCTCATCAGTAGTAGAATCCACACACACCTTAGAAGCACCACCACCCAACCCATCAGCAACACCACCCGAACCCACCTTCGGTGTTGTCACCACAGCACCCCTCACCTCACTGTTATGAACTTTCGCCTTCCGCTTCAACAAATTCAATTCCCTCGCACTTGGCCTCTGCGACCTAAAAGCCCGAAAATCTCTCCTCCTACTACCACTACCACTACTACTATCCCCACCACCACCGCCACCACTACCACCAATCACCACAAGGTCCTCATCCCTAATCATATCACTCATATCCATAAACTGCTCACACATATCAAGCCCCAACCGCCTCCGAAGATTCTTCTTCTGCCTGGCTAACCTCTCCTTAGGGTTCTTAGCATTACTATCATCACTAACATCATATTCCTGCCCCCCAGAAGCCAACAAGACCCCAAATTCCAACACCTTATTAATATCAAAGCTACGAAACGAAGAAATACTTGCCTCATTCGTCGGTTTCAGTTCCGGACACGCCAATCCCGCCTCCGAAACCCTCTTCCCGGTACACGCCACGAGCTGCTGAAGCGACACGGTCCGCCTCGAGTTATCGGCAATGGCGCCAATCGCCTTCCCAGCAGCGACACGAGTGTCCCAATTCTTGCTCCTAAGGTACTGCGACACTTTTCCTAACAGAGCGTTGAGCTCCTGAGGGTGAGATTTGGCGATGTCCCCGATTTGCCTCGCGGCAGCGAACCGAGTCTGCTGAGTGGACCCGGTGTCGAGCAGAGTGAGGAGGCGGTTGAGGCGAGACGATGGTGGCGGCGCCGGCGCCGCCTGTTGCGGTGGTGGTGGCTGCGCCATTCACATGAGAGGAGAGAGGAGATTGGAGTGTTGGAGGAAAGAGAGAGACAGAGAGAGTAATTAGGGTTTTTTGGGGGAGAATTAGGGATCGGAAGGAGATTGAGAAATGGGGGAGGTGACATTGTTGGGGGATATATATAGAGAGAGAAAGGAGAGAAATATAAGAGAGAGAGAAGAAGGGGTTTTGAAGGAAAGAGGGAGAAGAGAGAAGAGGAGAGGGAGGGCTATGAATCCTTGTTTTTCTGTTGTGGAATTGACGAAGTACGAGATACCCA
Organism: Mesembryanthemum crystallinum; assembly: GCA_030267885.1. Classification (NCBI taxonomy): domain Eukaryota; kingdom Viridiplantae; phylum Streptophyta; class Magnoliopsida; order Caryophyllales; family Aizoaceae; genus Mesembryanthemum; species Mesembryanthemum crystallinum. The sequence continues at coordinate 7,971 of BSSO01002327.1, read as the reverse complement.
AAAAAAAAAAAGAAAAAAAAAAAAAAAAAAGAAGACAACTGAAAAGTGGGGCCCAAAAAATAATTGTTTATTGATTGTTATCTCTATTATGGGCCTGGCCTTTTATTGCGGTTTGTAATGGCTTATGGACTTGGATTGAAGGCTAAAATTCTTTTTTTCTAAAATTATGAACTTGATGTTTCATTCAATGAGAAAAATGAAAGGAAGGAAATAGGGAGGGAAAATTGTATTTTCCGATGAGTATAGGATATGAAATCTGGCAAGTTTTCAACAACTCAAAAAGTTAAGCATTGTGACTAAATATTTACAACAAGAATACAAGGTGGTGCTCTAGAGAATAAGAAATGAAAACTCCGATTACAAAAATTCCTTAATTGTAAAAGTTACATCGCCTACGATAGTTTTTTACCGTACAGTATTGGGCGATTACATTGACAATCTGGAGGTGAAAGACGAACAGATGAGTGGAATTTTGATTTTTCGATCCAGTTCCGTAATTTTTTTTTTCTCTTCCTAGTAACAATATTAAGTTGATTGGTTAGCAATTTTTTATTATCAGGATCACTTTGTTAAATATTTGGCATTATTTGTTAATGAGTATATGTGGCCAATCACAAACTGCCACCTCTTAAATAAAAGTATATATGACTACACGGTGTATAGATAGCATTGTCCATATAAAAATTTTACCAATTAAAATATCAAATGACACCATAGTGCTTGATATGGAAGCAAATTACAATTTACACCATTTTTGACGATAGCTGAGGGATTTGACTTAGCTTTCTATATTGTCAACAATGTTTTGGGTATTTTTCGCAATTTTATTAACATCATGAATAAATTCTCTCACACAAATTATTCACAATAATAACAATAATTTAACTTAACTTAATTAAACTAAATTGTTTTGAGCCGAACTCTAATAAATTAATGAGAAGAAATGGTGTTTATTTGGGTGTAGTAACTACATTGTAATGAGCACTATATAACTCTATAACTATAACAGATGCTCATGGTGACTCATGAAATTTTTCGGGCGTCGATAATGCGCGCCAAATTTTTACATAACATAAAATCCGTGCCCAATTTAAAAATTTTAGATTGATTGTAAACATTATTATTTCGAGTCATATAATGATGATTACATGGGTTAAACTTGAGTAATGGTGATTACATTGATTAGTGTAATTGATTACAACTTTCTCATACCACTTCTCTTCCTCATATCTCTTCCACTTTGTCGGAAGAGTAAGAGGTTTGTTTTACTTTTGGTTATTTTTTGGGTGGTTATGTTTGTAATTATGTGGATAAGTTAGCGAGACACTTGTCTACTATAACCACTTGTAACCACCAATAACTAACTTGATCTTTATAAATAAAGAGGTATTATGTGAGATAAAAGTAGATGAGAGGATTTTATTTAGAAACACATGGAATACTTTATTGGTCTCAATTAAGAGGATGGAAAGTTTAATCATCTTTTTGACGGTGTTAAGCCTTGGATGTAAGATGAAGGTTTATCATCTTGTATAAAGGAGACAATAAAGACAAATATCATGAACACAAACACATTTGTGGAGTATGTAAGGCGGACAACATATTCTAGTGACTTTTTATATTCCGAAAGTTGTTTCTTATAACACGATCACTTCTATAAAGATCGAAACTAAACTTTCATGAAAGTGAAATCGCATCTAGAAGCCATATCCAGTCCCTCTGCTCTATTGCTTCACAATTCTATAAACAGACTTCTACCTCCCCTTACAAAAATGATAAGTACATTACACACAATCATATTTACGTCAAAGTAAACGAGCTTTTTGAAATCAGTTGAATGAATGAATGAATAATAATACTTATAGACAATAAGTTCGAGAATTGAATTGAATTGAATACAGTATAGAGTAGATCACTCTTACACGACCGCCATCGGATGCGTTGCCATGCTGAATTGTGGGTTTTGATGATTGAAATTCATTACGCTTGGGTTACGGCCTACGAAAAAGCTGACCATTTTAAGCCCATCAGTCAAAATACTCAAAATGGATTTGTTTAGTTTGTTTATGTTACAAGAACGTCCAGCTCCAACTCTCTATAATTCCCTTTTCTTTGGTTTGGACAGGAGCCCATAGTTGTTTTAGTGGGAAAGCCCATAGTTTTAATGGAAGGACCCATAGTTTTATGGGAAGGGACTAAAATTTCATGATATCATGTTGTATATCATGCCATTCCAAAATTGAAAAATACTGATGTGGTGTTTGGAAATGGGTTTGAGATTTTGAGTATTTGACTTATTAGCTTTATTGAATTCCATCTATTATCAAAATAAAAAAAAAATCTTTACACTTTGACTTGTACGGTTTACAAGACAACACTTTCACCGTAAATAATCACAATTATATAAATTGAAAAGCTTCTAAAAAGATGATATTTTGAAAATGTCATTTAAGAAGAATCCAAAATTATATTTTTACTATGTGCATCATTATACTTTTTCACAATTAATGGTCAAAATTTATAAATTTTGACTTATAAAGTCAAAGTGTAAAGGTTTCTTTGGAGATGGAGGGAGTATATCTTATGTAACTTTATATGTCATTGAAGGAAATGAATGAATTTCAAGTGCCAAGGTGACTGGTGGGTGTCAGTGTCACATGAAATCCTCTAATTTAAAACCTGTATCAAAGGTCATGGATTTGACTCAATTTCAACTACATAATTATCTTTGCCATTCATGTATGAAATAACTTCAAACATATATTTCAAACACAAGTTTCCAATCAAACAACTAAGTTTGTGTTCAGTAACAGAGCTTAAAGTATTGTTTAGTGGTTTGACTAGGTCTAACAGCTACAGATACAATTTTGGGATTTTCGATAAAGTAGGGTTTAGGCGTATAGGTTAGTGTTTAGGGGTATATGTTGTGGACTGTTCGGTAGTATTAGCTATTGAGATTAATGGTTCACTGCTTAAAATTAGGTAACCCACTAGCCAACCAGTAGCACCCACCTCAAAAACTACTTTTTGTAACCTTTTCGAAACTCTAACTCAACCACTAACCACTACTGTGAAACATTATATATCTTACCAAACACCTAAATTTGCAATAGTAGTGGTTAGACTTAGATAAACCACTAAAATCTACTTGAACCGAACACAACCTTAGTGGTTGGGGTAGTGTTTCTGAAATGCTACATAGAGTATCTTTTGGGATAGCTGTTAGTGGTTTGGATGATTTTTACACTATTTTACACAGCTAATCTCAAAAGCTAATGTATGTTACCAAACATTTATTTTTTAAACCGCTAACGAATACCAGCAACCAAAACCGCTAATAACAACTAGTCAACTATTAAAACAGTTACAACTACTAGAGCAACTAAGAGCTAGTATGACAACTAAGTTTGACGAACATAAGTGACAAATTTGAACTGAATTGAATATATAATGGAAACGAAAAAAAGTGAACAGGAACTAAGAAAATAGCATTCATGAATAAGATTGTGACATTTTTGTTAGTAGAGGTCATCATGAAGCTTGCATGGGTCCTCAGCTTAAATCAAAATTAAGCACAAAACTTCACAAATCCAAATTTCATAAAGCAAACAAACAATTTTATTGCAAATGATCACAAACCATAGATTACACAATATCTTACGTACGTTATACATATAACCACCACGATATAAAATGCATACAATCAAGAAGCATACTCAATCTTCACACCATTAATGACAGTAACATCCTTTCCTGATCTAGGCACCAAGGTCACCGTCACATCCTCATCATCATCAGCTCCCAACTCGTCAATCAAATCACTCAGTCCAATCCTCAAAGTCGTCTTCATCATCATACTTTCATGCTCACCATGCTTGTGTTTGTGTGGCACATTCACAAAACTTCCTGCATATTCGGTCCTAATTCGCTGCTTCTTCGTAGGAACATCATCCCCGTCGTTGATATAAACATCAAACTTCACGTACTCGTCCTTATTAAGCTCCACATCCACGACGAGCACCTCCTCCTCCGCCTCCTTCTGCCTCCTGCTCCTTGACTTCCCCGGCCTCTTCACGTAAGTTCTTATCGTCTGCTTCAATGGCTTAGGAAACTTGACCGTTGGTACAACTGGTGGCGCCATGGCGTTTGCGACATTGGCCTTGGTTGAAGTACTACTTAGGTTGCTTGTTTGGAGTGTTGATCTGACTCTAGGCGTTGGCCGAGAGTTAAGCCAAGGTAATTCGACGTCTTGGTAGATGTAACCGAGTTTCTTAGTGTCTAAGCAATCCCGAACCCTAACCCTCACAGCTTGAGCATTTTCGTTGTAGAAGATGAATGAGGCGTTTAGCCAATCCGGGTCGGTAAAATCTTGCCGGGTACCACCTGGCAACGTTTTCCATATGGACCACATTCGATCCACATTGGAATGGTGTGCGTAGAAAATAGGGTCCCTTGCAGCTGAGTAGAAGTTCCCCATGTCTTCATAATTGGGCTGGTTCGGGTCACCCGTCCAAACATGGACTGGGCCATGAGGGATGTTCTCGATGGAGCCTGGTCCTGGGTTGGGCTGATTTCCGGCGCGGAAAGGTTGCCCAAGGAACAACCTTGCATTCCTGGAATTGTTCACCATTTGGCGGTACATGATGGTGAGGTTGGCTGAGATGATTTCATCGTTGGTGATATTCTCATCAACCCCGTTGTAGTCGAGATCTAAGACCGATGGAGGCTGGTGGGATGGGTCACGGAGAGGGTCGTAGAGGGGGGAGTTAGGGTTTGTGTAGATGGCGGGAATTTGCATGCCCGCCGGGGTGTCCCAGTTCCAAAAAGGAATGGCAAAAGTAGGGTCGTCAATTAGCTTCCCTAGGATTTTCTCGAAATAGTAGAGATAATATCTATGAAAAGGGAAAAACAACCAAGAGACATGGACCTGAAGGTCTAGGTTCGGAAACCCGGCCTGACTGTAACCCCCATCACAATAAGCGCAATGGACATTGGCTTGTTGGATGAAACTGCGAGGGTCACTGTCCGGGAGCGCTTTCATTAAGGAAAGCGCACTGGAGAATTTTTGCAAGTATTGGTCATCGACAAGATGGGCTGCGGGTCGTACCTTTAAGGTGTTTGGAACTGGTGGGAGTTGAAAGTCAATGATGTTTGTAGCCGGGGGTGGGCAACAATTTAGACCTATGGCATTTGGGGGTAGATCTGCGGGCTCACATTGGGATAGGTCTGGGGTGTTTATTGGGGCAGCAAAGGTGGAAGGGGCCCTACCTAGGGCGGGGGCGGTGGCCCCATATAGGCCTCCGAGACCAATGAGCATATTTCTCCTATCAAACTTGTTAGCGTAATGCCCTTCATTGTTAGTAGTTTTGGGATTTTGGTCCTCATTTTTGGCTACGCTGCATGAGATTTTTGGCGTTGCGTCACGGCGGTTTTGCCGCCTTGCAATGGAAAGTTGTGATGTTTTGGGAAAAAAGGGGTTGGAAATTTTCGATGCGGCCGAGATGGAGGCCGTAGCGGTGGTGAAGGGAGAAGAAAGAGAGGCCATTGTAGTGTTTCAGTAGCAGGGCAAGACTTAAGCTTATGCTCGTATGCCTGGTTTTATAGTAATGATGATGGTATACAAGACGTGGGCTTAATTTGGGGTTTCTTGGTCTATAGCTAAAATTGGTCAAGATATTAACTGAAAGCTAGATTCATCAAAATAAACAAGTTCATACAAATGAGTAAAGTGACGGGAAATTTAAGATTAGAAGAATCAAACAATTCACCTCGCTTGTTTGAGGCAAGATTTTCCAACTTCTACGGTTTTCGTAGAACAATAAAGCTCGTTTTAATAATGCAACTAGTTGCCAATAAGAATTAAGAGTACCATAATAGATTAATGTTTTCAAGATCGAATATGAATTGCTGCAAATAAATACTACTAGTACTAAATTGGCAAACTCATTAGTCTTTACCTTATAAACAACACATCATTATAGATTGTCGTGAGACCCCTTAGAAGAAGTGAGGAAAATGAGCCTAGCTAAGTTGAATATTGGAGTTCACATTTGGCTCGTTTATTAAACGAGTAAAATTGACCTGTTACTCGCCTACTCGTGCTTGACTTGTTTATTATCGAGCGAGTTTTGATTGAAAAATAAAATTTCACAATGCAATTAGACCTGGATGCCAAAGTATATGAAGAAAAGTTTTATTGTTTGTTTGTGAATTTGAATTTGAAATTCAAAAATTGATTTAAAAATTGTGCTTAAAAGACGAAAACTAAAATTTACTCCTGATTTACAAATGACACTCATACTAGCGTTAGAAAATTTTCTTCCTTCTTTTCTTTATTTGGTTTTCAAATTTCAATATGTCTCGCAACCTATTTTAGTAAAATTCGGATATTTAGATCCAGTTCTAAAACACAATCTACAAAACAAATTTGTCAAGGAAGTAACACCTAGCTAGGGCATGCTAAAAGATGACTAGCTAAAAAGATTGCAGAGAAAAAGAAACCTTTCATTCAACCAGAAAAAAACAAATTCGTACAACTAGATCATGAGCAAGCAAAGCATATACCCACTTCTAATAACATACAGCACTAGTATCAGTTCCATGTAAGCTAATTTGGCTAAACAACCAAAAATTTCTGGTCACTTCTCAGATGCATGAACCACGTAGCAAGGAGTGAGGTACCATATTTGCATATATTCCAAAGAATTTCACATTAATAAATGATTATCATGACATTTAGGAGATCAGTCATTACTGGAAAAACAGTACGTAGTTAATTATTAGTAATAATAACTATTCCATCTGTTTCACAAAATTTTTACATTTTAACTTTGCACGTAGATTAACGAATTTTGGAATGGTATTTGACTTCCAATATGTCATTGGGCTAGTAGTGCTGAAAAAATAATGTGGAAAAATAATGAGAGAGAAGTTTTGAAACACACGCATCCCATGTGCAATGTTAATTTAATTTTTTTAATATCATTTTAGCTATAAAATAAATATGAATAAATTTTATTTTTCATGCCTAATTTAGTAATTATGAATAAGATCAAAATTGATTTTGTATAATATTTACAATAAAAGCAAACTTGCATTTTGAATGCTATGGGATATTGTGGGCATATTTCGTTTATAGAGTGTGTCAGTGGTTGAAAAAAATTGTATTCAACTTTAATTTCTTTTGAGATGAAAAGAAACAAAAACTGAAAAAAAATAAAAAAAAATAATTGAACAAATGAACAAATGAAGAGCAGGTGGCAACAGCCACTACGTGCACAACAACCAAATTTTGGAAGAGGGACCCACTCATGCATTATGGAAGTTATTACAACATTTAAAGATCAAAATTGTGCTCATTTTGAAGTAATTTGCAGTTATAAAATGGGTAATTAAGTGAGCTTAAAAGGGCTTTTTGTCAAGTGAAATTTCTAATCCCAAAGAGGGTTTTTGGCTTTATATATTGCATAGATATAGATTTTAATGAAACGTCCAAATTTCCAAAATATTCGATGTAAAGCTTTTAGTAAACTGAGAGAGTACTTAAAGTCCCGAAACCTTTATTGAATAAAAATCCAAAATGCATGTGATCTCTTCTTTTATTCTCTCAATCGAGCACCGCCCACGTACCGCTCTTATTTCTTTAAGCTCTACAAAATCCAAAAAATTAGAATGAAAGTAAACTTTAATGCAAAAAGGAAAAACAAACCCTAACAAGAAAGAAGCTAGAGAGACGAAGAAAAAGAACTACGTCGAGGGGAAGAACTAACATTAGTATTTTGATTTTTCCAAATACCTACATAAAATGCTTTATTTGATAGCGATAGTAGAATCTCTGATAATTACAGGATTATTAGTTGTTATATTTGACATTTGTTAGTTAAGAGTAAAAATAAATGTTTAGCAAACAACAAATGTCATTAGAATATCCAAATCGTGAATTATAAGATATTGGCTTTGTTTGGTAGGTAG
>BSSO01002326.1:0-19698 GCA_030267885.1 Mesembryanthemum crystallinum | reverse complement strand
AGCGGTCGTGATCACTTGAAATGAGACATCCGTTTCTCCCTTTCTTGTTTTCCCCAATTTTGGATTACATGATACCAACTAGCTCAAAAGTACAAACAACACTTGCGTAATTTGTTTTTTCTCTCTCTATAAGAGTATTAGGTAAGGAACATGAAATAGAGCAAAAATGACAATTACTTCATAACCTGACATCCAAAAACCAAAACAATGTGCCACATTTTGTTATTGTGCTACATTTTGTTATTCAATGGAAAATTTAATGGTAGGTCATAGTATCGAAGATGTCAACATTAGAGTGGCACTATGTAGAATCATAAATAAAAAAATTCGCTATGTAGGATTTTCAAAAACAGTTCATCTTGTGTGGGATGGCGGCCTCATCTATGAGGCCACTTCTACACTCACGCGCCCAACAAAGCTGATCCATGAAGTCAACATATAAAAGTGGGTCCCGCTCGCGCGGGCCCAGTTCGTTTTTTCTTTTTTCTTTTTTTTAACAAAAAAACGAATCAAGCAGTTCATGAATAAAGAGCTTCATATCATCAGAAAAAATGAAAATAGTCTAGTTGATAGGCTTACTTTCTTACATGTAATTGACACGGGTTCAAGGTTTGATTGTTGCTTTTTTTTTCCCACAGAAAAAACTACTTCCTCAATTTTGGAGAAAATAAAAGTTATTAAAAAGTTACACTTTGCTTACTTTTGTTAACCAAACGACCATCAATGCTTCTAAATCCGACGAAGTTGTTACTTGTGACGTTGTGAAGTGTCAACCAACGGACCACAAGTATAACCAGTCAACGGTTTGATGGTACCGAGATTTGAAGTTTGATTTTGGCGCCGTTTTCAGTTGCTTCCATCATCGTCTTCCCTAATATTTCCTCCTCAAAATCTAACAGTTCTACCCTAATTCAGTGAAATTGTCACTCTCGTGTATGTGCTTATTGGTATCCAAATTATCCAAAGCTATTGACTCAAAGAGGTGAGACTTCTTCAAACCCTAGCTTCAAATTATCATCTATGGATCGCTCAATTCATGTCAGTTATTTGATTTCTTTTAAATATCTTTCGATTACAGCAAATATGTAGTTGTAAGCACGGAAAAATTGCATCAATTTTCATTGACAAATTCTTACACAGTTTTTGAGGAATGGAAAATCGGTAAATTAGGGATTTGATTACATTTGGTACGCAGGACAAAGTGGGGAGAGAAAGAGAAAGAAAGGGGGCAGAATTTAGTGCTTGAATTTACTAGCTCCACCGCATCATGCTTTTACTCACTCTTGTGTTGGCTTGATCTTCAGCAGAGGTTCAAATCCTTCAACCTGATAAAAAAAAGGGCCTTTTTTTAGTTAGCAACATGATTAGAACTGTTAATTGTTGTTTATTAGTTATCATTATTCTAATGCCTGATTCCCACGGCAAACGGTGTGCTGTTTGCATGATGGGTATCGGTAGAATGCCGACAATTACTGGTTACTTGAACAAGTTCCCATATGTGTGGAAGATCTAAGGTCTTGTTTTCAATAATTGCTTTGTACTGCAAATAAAAGACACGCATATGTTTTCGAACAATAGTAGATTAGTGTTAAAGTGACAACTGACAAGCATAATGGTGTGGAAGAATCGTGAAATTTTATCCACTATTATTTATTAATGTTTTCGAGGGGGTGGTGGTATTGGGTAGATTGCTTATTTACATTGTATTCATTTGACATTCTGTGGCTAGCCATATAATTGAGATATGACAGTGGGTATGACTCTGTGGCTTCAGGATAGTACTTTCTGGAGAATAGGGGCTTTGCAGGTGGTATTTTGGTGATTTTGAAGTTCAGATTGACTACCAAATGAAGGCACTTGGAGTTTATAATATTCCAGTTGGGTTGATCTCTTATGTTACTGTGGTGTTTTTGAGTTTTTTGTTTTATTAGTTGCTATCTTTTCTTGCTAGCATGGAAAGTAAAACTCAGTCCTAGACTCTTGGTTTATGTTGCAAGTCAACTAGGAAAATGACATAAAATCACATTGGTAATTTGAGATGTTGTTGGAGACTTATAGAGTTTATACCTTTGATCCTCGTTTCTTCATTTTCCTTCTTCATGTTCTCCAATAATCTGGGAAGGGCACTTGGCCCGATTCAATATTCTTGATGTCCTCCAAGAGGTCTTCGTAATGTCTTTTAACTTCCTCAGCAGTTTTTCCACCTACTGCTTTCGCGATATTGTGCCAGCGATTGGGAGTATCCTTATCATACACAGCCAAAGCCCTTTCGAAGGCCTTGTTTTGTTTAGTAGTCCATGTTGATCCTGAGCCATGAGAGGCCATTGTGTTAGACTCCATTTTTTCGGGAGAGTTAGAGAAAGGATGGTTTGCACTATGGACTAGGCTTTTGGAGATTATTTGGGAATGAAGTGAAGGATGGGAACAATGATAGTGGGCAAAAATGTGTACTACTGTGGATCTAGTGGAAGGAAAAAGAAAGCTTAGGGTGGAAAGGATGATAGTCAGAGACAAAATGGTATGAAGAAAGAGTTGGCAGTGCCTGCTTCTTATATGATGGTGTGGAGGAGATAGTGGGGATGCCAGTTGGGCAAGTTTCTACAGAAGATATTTGAGCAAATTGTGACTATTAGTAACTGGCTGCCAAAGAAGAACAAAAAATATTCAAGAGGAGAAAAGAATAGTAAGTAAGAGGATCAAAGATTCGATATTTCTAATCACTGTTGGTTTCCTTTTTTTCATGTTTTGGTTAGACTATGTTTTTCTCTATTCATGCATGTGAATATACAGGGGTAAATTGTACGAGGTCCTAATCAGGATGTTGTTGCCTCATGAATTCCTACTTAAGTTTCAAATCTTGCATCCAAATCAAGCATGTATTGGCATGTGCTTCATTGTTTTCTTTTTAGGTCAGTTGGCTTCATATTTATTGGTTTATTTCATGAAATCTGCAGATGTCTATGGTCTTTGACTTGCCAATATAAATTAGTCTAGCTTAAAGGAGACATTTTAGTGCAGGAAAGCAGCGAAATGAATGCACAGTTTGGTATGATAGTTACCTACATCTTGGGTATTTGTTAAAAATGAAAGCATGAAATCAATAAAGAAATGTCTATTTGTGCTTTCCTAACCATTTGTGTTGCACTAGGTGGGCTTTTATAGTTTCACAATCACTTCATTGACTGATGAACACCAATGAAGTCATTGTGTATACAGTCTTCTTCATTTTTGTTATAGGTAATCTTTTACTTCACTTGTCATGAATAATCCAAACCCTATAGCTGGCCAGTCAGTCTGTACAATGATTTCTTTACCTCAAAGATAAAGTAATCAATTAATACCCAGCTGGGACAGAAACCTCTTCTCAATGGTTTGTCAACAAGGGGAATGCTATGATTATCTATCAGTTTAATTTGGTAAATTCATGAAATATAGATATCTTATGCAGAATTCAGTTATTGTGAAGCATGTTTGATTGTACTTTTTTATCGAAATCACATTTAGATAAATAGGGTAAAATGAAGTCATGGCTGCTGTACTTATTTCTTTTATGTGGTCAAATTTTGCTTTTATAGTACATCCTTTGCCTCAAAAATAACTGTCCTTTAAGGCGAATCCGCACATATCAAGGAATATCTTAAATGTAGACATGATGAAGTAAGTTGACCAAATTACACTTCCATTAGTTGAAGATGGGTGCATTGGAAATGAAACTAATAATAAATAAGGGTAAACTTGGAAAATTAGCAATTAATGTTACTTTGGAATTCTAAAGCGATAAGTAATATGAGACAAAAAAGGAAGTTAGAGTGACATATATTTTGAGGTGGAGGGCTTACCATATTTTATGGCTGCCATACTTTGAAGAGTGATTAACTTTTCCTTATTTAGTTGTTGTGCAAAGATAGAGGATTTGACATCTTCAGAAGCCAATCACATTTATTTCGACTGCTATGAAAACTTAGATGAATACCATGTTCAGTGGCTGGCAGGCAGGCCGGCAGGCAGGCTTCTTTCTGGGTAATTGGTAGTTGGTATCATTCCTTCCTTTTTTTGTCAATACATTTGCTTGATGTTACCCTATGCAGGCAATCTGTTTTTCTAATGCAAGAAAAAACTCCTCATATTAGAAATTCATGCAAGACATTGTGACTTTTAGATGAATCCAGTTTGCTGATTGGTGTGCCTCTGCACATTACTATTATCTTTATGTCTGTGCAGAACTAACTAAAGCTTTTGATTTGATTGTTTTTGTTGAAAAGCCCTCAAATGACTTATTAAGAATACATAATTCTTAGTACAAATGTAATAAGGGTATCCATTCATGATTAATTTGCTTTGTCGTTATTTGCTGCCAAAACCAAATGAAGAGTTTGCATTTCAGTTTAATTGATAACAATGTTTAGCTTAGAGCGTCTTATAGCCGTTTACAGCCATTGTTCTCCTATACTGAAAAGATAATTTAGAAGAAAAATTCTTTTGGTTGAGCACACGGATTGTAGTAAGTCTGCTCATATAGACATTATAGACGTAGGTGGTGATATAAGAGTCCATAATCATCAGTCCTGATACTGGGGAAGTTTGGGCTACTAGAACTTTTGTAATCTTATGGAATCTTGTAGAGGACTATTTGCGGTATTTTTTCCGTCACTTAGAATCTTTCAACTATTTTGCCTTTCTTTGTAAGCGTGCTGGATCATCCCATAGTGAGGTAGACTTTGTTAGAGAAAATATAGATCTCCTATCTAAGGGCTAATTTCTGATTCTCTGCATTTAGCTAATAGCAGGGTTACATGATCTGTCACATTGAGAAATAATATTGACAATTAGCTTAACAAATTCTATAGGTATTGTTAGCGAGTTTAGAAAAATCTATGGAAGTGCATTTCGTTTAAGCCATGTCTTACCTGAAACATTATGAAGTTCCATTTAAGATGATTGATTTTACCATTTACTGATATGACTTAGGAGTTATTTTTTTGGTAGAAATAGGGGCTATTTCATTACCAAAGACATGCAAACTGTCAACACTATTACAAAGTGCAAAGGGAGGAAATAGCTTATTGTCACACCTTCTAGGAACGGTTTACAATGAAGTTTCCAAGCACATCTCATAGATGAACACCAAACTTAGCAATAATTTCCATATCTCTACTGCTACAAATTGTAGGAAAAACAAATGACAGTCTAGACTTCATAGTGTGCAGGGTCTGCGCTGCAACAACTTCAGGGGTCTGGATTTGGCACTTGAGAATTGCTCTATTACTTGCATTCCGTATGTAGTATACAGTGGCTGCAGCAAGGGCATAGTATACTCTTCTGTAGTGCTGGGATCCTTTTCTTCTCATCAACCAGTTAAGCCACTTTTCCATATCTTGAGGCCAGATGCAGAGGTTAAGCTTATTCTGCAGCAAGTGGAGAACCTGACCTGCTTAATGACAGCTGAAGAGTAGATGTTTTATAGATTCATCATGTGAGGTACGTAAAAAGGACACATAGGTCCTTTAGTAGTGATGTGTATTTTAACTAACCTGTCTTTAGTTAACAGTCTCCTCAATAATGCAAGCCAAAGAAAGATTCCATGCTTGGATATAGTGATTCTCCCCCAAACAATAGGAAGTTAGGAACAAATCTGAATTTCTCTTTTTGCCCTAGCAGAGAAACGTAACCCTTGTTGACAGTGTATTCCTCCTTTTGAATGATATTAAAGATGTGGCCATTTTTTCCATTCAGTGTAATTAACACCCTCCAATACCAACTGCTGCTGGTTGACAAGGTGTAGGCGCTGAGATCATGATTCTTCAGGTACACACCATTCACCCACTTAACCCAAAGCTTATCTTTCTTTTGAGCAATGGCCTACAGGAACTTAGCTGGAGCAGCAACATTCCGAAGCTTGCAGTTTCTTAAATTGAGACCTCCCCATTTTTTGGGAGGCAAATGTTCTCCCAAGCAACTAGTGGATTTTTTGTTGCATTAGGAGTTTGACCCCACAGAAAGTTCCTGCACACCTACTCAATCTGACTTATGATGCTTTGAGGTAGCTGGAAAATTGTAGCCTAGTAAGTATGTACAGAACACAGTACTGAATTGATTAGTTGAGCTCTCCCTGCCAGTGTCAAGTGCCTTAAGGACCAGCACTTGATTGTAGCAACAATTTAATTTCTAGTTAATGATTATAGAAATAGATGTATCCTAGAGTTTAATTCGAACAGATCTCGAGGTACGAAAGTAATAGTAAGAAGTGGATCATTATGACTAGGTCAAACATTAGATGACTGATTATGATTTTGCAGCCTGTTCTTCTTCTGAATTCGAATATTAGAGCCTAAAAGGGTCATCATAAGGAAGCACTTAAACCTTAGTATATGACGTTCTAATCGAGAGAATACTAAATCAGGGAAGATTAGGGAAGATTGGCTATGATAAGAGTAAGGTGTCGGCATGCAAGTTGCTTGGATAAGCCATCAGAATAATCTTACCACTAGACTTCACCTTATTCAAATTCTTACATGTAGAATCAGGATATGTACCTGAAAATTGCAAGTTGAAGGTTTGACTTATAAATGGATGATTCATATGGCATCTTTCTTTCATGTTCAATTGATTTTACCTGTTGCTAGTCACGCCTCGAAAAAGTTGAGATAAACAAGTTCATGGTTTAGTGAAGGAAACTAACAACTAAATTCCCAGAATAAACAAAGAGATTGAACATGCAGTCACTTGATCAACTGGAAGTATTGTATTAGTTTCTTGTGCATGTTAGTCTCCATTTTATGGTTCAACACCCTTTGATTTCTCCACAATAGGAAAATATGGAGCTCCCACATATTCTGTTTATTCATTGGTATTAATCACACTGGCAGAGACCATCGACAAGTGAAGTCTCTGCATTACCCTTGGGTTGTAATTACATTAGTCAGTTAAAGTTCTATGCTTATGCTGCAAATTATGGTCCCTGGAGTATAATCGTAAATTTTTAATGTTATTAGGGGGTACTGGCGTACGTTGTTGTGGTCTGACAGCAACCAGTTGTTGCAAGTTATTTCCCATGATGATAAGGAATCTCCCAAAAATGAGCTAGTGTGACATCAAGATACACCTTTGCCATGGAAGGCTGGATTGAATCCTTATCGATAAGTCCTCATTTGTAAAAGTAGTTGATTCTTTCATACCTCCTCCACTTCTTCTTCCTTTTAAGTACTGCGGTCCCTGCATTGGCCCACAGACCACTTAGAGATGGCTTATGTTAACACTATGGTAAATCGTTTCTAGTGTGAAAAAGTTTCAAGAGCACATTGAGTTGAAAACTCATATTTGTATTTACTTGAAAGCTGCTCTGTATTTGGTACATGTGTTTATTAAGATTATGACTGTCTTTTCCATTTGAGGAAATGAATTCAGGAACCTAAACTTTTTTAGCAATGAAAGAGTATATTTGGATGTAAATGAAACATTTGAATGCTTTTATTTGACTGACATACTTACATAAATATATACATAAATACATACATACTTACATACATACATATATGATATATACAACAGAATATGTGTGTTTCACTTGCACTTTACAACTTGCTTGTGTTAATAGCAGATGATGATTGTTGAAGGGATGTTTAATGTGTCAATACAATGAATATCATTCAGGCTTGGGGTGGGTGGCAAAGCGGTGCACCTCCACACAGTCTCAGGAATGACATTGGTTCGAGTCCAATTGTCCCTGAAACAGAGGGGAGGACAGACTCCGTGTGATTTCTGAAAATCAAAAGAATAATCAAATGGGCATGTGACTGTATAAACTACATTATTGGTCATGTCACTCCAATTGTTGCAATCTATTCCAACCATATACTACAAGTCAGTATTCTGAGGTTGTAATTGATTATGTTTCTCTCTCTCCTTCTCTCTTTTCTTTTCTGGAGGGGATCAAGTTGATAACATGTCTGTGACAGGTGACAAATTTTAAGGAATATTACCTCAAGCTAAAGATTATGGGTCTCTAAGCCTGAAATACAAAAGGTGAAGAGAAATATATAAGGTAATGGGTTACTAGTAGTAAATTAAGTTGAGTTTGTTCTATTCTGACTGCTGTCTCTGAACTTAAAAAGTTGCTGAAAATTTATTCTGAGCTTATAGTTTCGCAATCCTTTTGTTCTTATTATATATTTTTTAAATAACTACTGTTTCTCAACCTAAGTTGAGTGTTCAGGCATTTGGAACAAAATAGTCCATCACTACTTGTGATTCTATCCAAGAATGATTCGGTTTGATCACTAGTAGATCCAAATGCATAGGTTCTGGAATTTTTCACCTCTTACTTGCGCTGCCTCTTTCATAAAAGTGTCACTGAAGACATGCTTGGTATCCTCCTTGTGTATAGATAGCTTGAAATACCTTTTAGCCCTGCTTTTAGAGTTCCCTTTCCTCTCCTTTTCCCAATTGTGAGAACATTCTGTGTTGAAGCATAACTTATGATTGATGGCTTCCTGGACCATAGCCTTTCTAGATGGCTTAAGCTTCAAACTTTTCTACAATACGCCAATACATGTGTTCATTTAATCACATCAACACTTCATGGGTCTAAACCGTAGGTGTTTACATCATGTTAAGTTAGTTGAAAATCTGTTGATGCTGTCATATGCCTTGTCTCTTCTCTAGCTCTTTCTGAGCTCTAGAAACTTTCTGATAATCTTCATTATTGATAAGGTAGGAAAAAGATGTTGGCGCACTGTACTTCATCGACTGAAGACAAGGAAGTGATTATAAAACAACCGCAACCGTGACAGAAAAATTACCTTCCTTCACAACCATATTTTTGTATTAGTGTCGCCAAAAATTTCCAGGTTCTGCTTCATGTACAACACGAATTAGGTGCTTATAGAATAACTTTAGGACTTTTTGGAGATGTATCTATACTCTCATATTGCTGTACCTTCGTACTACATTTTAGGTGTTATCATTCCTGCTCAGATAGACCATGTTGCTGTACATCGTACGGTTTCTGATGTTTGAACCTATGATTCATACTCTAGCTTCTATTGTATTGTGCCTTTTTTAGGCCTCGTTCATTTCATCGTTTCCATAGTGATTCAATGTAGTTAAGTTCTGCAACTTACTTTTTCTCTCACTTATTACTATTCATTCAGCTCCCATTATTTCAGTTCAATTCAATTTAGCTCGATGACATTCAATTGAGAACAAAGCCTTAGTGTTTGAATATGTTAGATACTTCATTTGAAAATTAAATTGATAATTTCTGGCAAATAGATGGTTTATCTGCATACTGTATTACTGTTGATTTGCATCAAGAGTAGCAACTAGATAACTTTCATCAAATTGGCTGGGGCTGTCTTGAAGATAAGGCCCTTTTGTCAAATATACCAATTTCAACACAATTGGAACAACTTGAGATTAGTCTTGATCATGAAGTCTGATATTTAGGAACAAGCTGTCGTGAGAATACAAACCTATTCCATTGTTTTGAAACCTAAAAAACAAAAATGAAATCTAGGATTTGGAAAACTCTACTAGTTACTTTCCATTGCATCATAACAACAACGTAAAAAGAAAATCAAATGTAGACATCATGTTGCATCAATTTCCTCGTTGATTAATTCTTACACATTTTGGAGGAATGGAACATCGTAAATTTGGAATTTGATTACATTTGACACAAGTTAAAGCAGGAGAGAGAGAGAGTAAGAAGGGGGGAGAATTTAGTGCTTGAATTTACTAGCTCCACTGCATCATGTTCTTCATTACTTTTGTGTTGACTTGATCTTCCGCAGAACTTTAAAAATCCTTCAACCTGAAAAAGGGCTTTTTAGTTAGCAACATGATTAGAACTATTAATTGTTGTTAATTTGTTATCATTATTCTAATGTCTGATTCCCTCGACAAATGGTGTGCATAATGGGTCTCTAGAATGCCGATAATCACAGGTTACTTAAAAAAAGATCTAAGCTCTTGTTCAATAATTGCTTTATACTGCAAATAAAAGAAATGCATATGTTTCAAACACTAGTAGATTAATGAAAGCATAATGGTGTGGAAGAATCATGCTAATTTATCCATTCTTATTTATTAATGTTTTTGAGGGGGTGGTGGTAGTTGCTAGATTGCTTAATTACATTGTAATTACTTTGACATTCTGTTTCTAGCCATATAAATGAGATATGCAAGTGGGTATGACTTTGTGTGGCTTCAGAATAGTACTATCTGAGGAATGGGGGCTTTGCAGGTGGTATTGGTGATTCTGAAGTTCAGTTTGACAACCAATGAAGGAACTTGGAACTTTATTATTTCAATTGGGTATCCCTTTTGCTATTGTGGTACTTTTTAGTTTTATATTATCTTAGTTGCTCATCTTTTCTTGCTAACTTGGAAAATAAAACTCAGTCCTAGACTCATGGTTTATGTTGCAAGTCAACTAGGAAAAATGACAGAAATTCACATTTGGATATTATAGGAGACTTATAGAGCTTATACCTTTGTTCCCCGTTTCTCAATTTTCCTTCTTCACATTCGCCAATTATTTGGGAAGGGCACCAGGCCTGATTCAATATTCTTGATGTCCTCCAAGAGGTCTTCGTAATGCCTTTTTACCTCTTCTGCAGTTTTTCCGCCTACTGCTTTTGCGATAATGTGCCAGCGATTGGGAGTATGCTTGTCATAAGCGTCCAGAGCCCTTTCGAAGGCCTTGTTTTGTTCAGTAGTCCATGTTGATCCTGAGCCATGAGAGGCCATTGTGTTAAGACTTTAAGTTTTGGGGAGAGTTGAGAAAGGGTGGTTTGCACAGGCTTTTGGAGATTATTAGGGAATAAAGTGAAGGATGAGAACAATGTCAGTGGGCAAAAATGTGTACTAGTGTGAAACTAGTGGAAGGGAAAAAAAAAATGCTTAAGGTGGAAAGGATGATAGTCGAGAGACAATATGTTATGAAGAAAGAGTCGGCAGTGCCTGCTTCTTATATGATGGTTTGGAGGAGGTGGTGGGGTGTGATGCCAGTTGGGCAAAGTTTCTGCAGAAGATATTTCAGCAAGTTGTGGAATTTTGGTAATTGGCTGTGTAAGAAGAACAAAAATATTCTGGAGGAGAAAAGAACAGTAAGAGGGTCGAAGATTCGATATGTCTAATCACTGATGATTTCATTATTTTTCATATTTTGGTTAGACCAACTTTTTCTCTACTCATGCATGTGTTATATACAGGGATAAGTTCTACGAGGTCCTAATCATGATGTTGCTGACTCCTGAATTCTACTTAAGTCCAATTTTTGCAACCAAATCAAGCATGTATAACATGTGCTGAGTTTTCTCCTTTAAGGTCACTAGGCTTCATATTTATTGGTTTATATGATGAAATCTGTGGAAGCCTGTGGTCTTTGATTGCCAATATAATTAGTCTCGCTTTACAAGAGACATCAGTGCAGGAAAAGCAGCTAAATGATTGCACGGTTGGGTACGGTTGTTACCTACCTCGTGGGTATTGGTTGAAATTTTAAGCGAGAGCGCTTAGATGGATATAGCATGAGATCAATAAAGAATTGTCTATTTATGCTTTCTTATATCATTTGTGTTGCACTAGGTGGGCTCTTATTGTTTCACAATCACTCCATTGACTTTTATCAGTGAGCGATGAACCACTAACAATTTTCTGTTGTCAATGAAGTCAATGTGTATACAGTCTTCTTCTGATCTTTGTTATAGGTGATATTTTATTTTACTTGTCAAGAACAATTCTAATCCTACAGCTGGCCAGCTCAGTCTGTTGAGTGATTTTATGAGAAACCCTTACCTCAAAGATACAGCAATCAAAGAATACCTACTCCTTCAGCAGTTGGGACACAGACCTCTTCTCAAGGGTTTGTCAAGAAGGGGAGTGGTAGTTGGTTATCTATCAGTTTCTTTGGTATTTTCATGAAAATTAGATTTCTTATGCATAATTCAGTTAATGAATCATGTTTTTCATCTGTACCTTTTTTTTTTAACAATATCAAGTTCAGATAAATAGGGCAAGAACTCATGGCTGCTGTATTAAAATGCTTAGTCAAAACATACTTTTATGTAGTAAATATAATAGCACATCTTATGGATGCCATACTTTAAAGAGTGATTAACTTTTCTTATCTTTTGTATGAGTAAATATTTAGTTGTTTTACAAAGTTACAGGATTTGACATCTTCAGAAGCGCCATTCAAATTTGTTTTGACTGCTAACAAAACTTGGACGAATACCTTGTTCAGTGGCTGCCAGGCATGTTTCTTTCTTGATAATTATTGACTGGTACCATCACTTACCCTTTTGTGAATACATTTGCTTGATGTTTCCATTACCCTATGCAAGGAATATTTTTTCCTAGAGCAAGAAAAAAGTCCTCATAATAGACATTTTTGCATTTGTCATGACAACATGACTTTTAGACCAGTTTTGTGATCGGTGTACCCGTGCACAAGTTACTAATATCTTTTTGTATGCAGAACTAACTCATGCTTCTGATCTATTCCTTTCTTGTTGAAAAGCCCTCAAAGGGCAGTTCTTAGAACAATTGTAACAAGGCCACAAGGGTAGCTACTGATGATCAATTTGCTCTGTCATTATTTGTTGCCTAGAATGAAATGAATAGTTTGCATATTAGTTGAACTGATAACAATATATAGTTTATAGCTTCTTAGCCCTGTATAGCCATTGCTCTCCTATACAGAAATTCTTTTGGTTGAGCACAAGGATTATAGTGAGTCTGCTCATATAGACATATTTTATATACGTAGGTGGTATTATCAAAGACCATAACCATCATTCCGGATACTGGGGAAGTCTGGGCTACCAGAAATTTGGTAACCTTATGGAATCTCTTATAGGACCATATGCGATAGCTTTCTGGTCACTTCGATTCTTTTAACAATTCTGCCTTTCTCTGTGGACAGTGGACATTCTGCTGGATGATCCCTCAGACAATTTAATCAGACCTTGAGGGACAAAAGCAATAGTCAGATTACATGACTGATATTATGATTTCAAAGCCTTTCTTCTTCTGAGCATCGAATATATTAGCCTAAAAGGGCATCATAAGGAAGCACCTAAACCTCTGTTTGTGAGGTGTGATAGAGAGAATACTAGATCAGGAAAGATTTGTTATGATAGTGTCAGCATGCAAGTTGCTTGGAAAAAACCATTGGAATAATCTTACCACTAGAGTTCACCTTATTCAAATTCATTACATGTAGAATCAGGATATGTACCTGAACATTGCAAGTTGAAGGTTGTGACTTATGAATGGATGATTCATATGGCATCTTCCTTTTATATGCAAATGCTTTTATCTCTTGCTAGTTTTTTTAGATATGAGAATATTGTATTAAAGAAAGAGGATAAGATATCCTTCTCAAGAGTTACAATTATAGATTTGGCCAGTTTCACTGGAAGAAATTAGTTATGCCCCGAATAAGTTGAGATAAACAGGTTCATAGTCTAGTGGAGCTCCATAAACTAACAACTAAATTCCCAGGAATAATAAAGAAAATTGAACGTGTAGTCAGCACTTGATCTACTAGAGATTTTTTATTACTTTTTTGTCCATCGTAGTCTCCATCCTCTGGGTTCAACACCCTTTGATTTCCTCAGTATTGAAAATTATGGAGCTCCCACTGTCCCACAGTTTCTGTTTGTTTCTTTATATTAATCACATTCGCATTTGGCGAAAGAACAAAAATCACACTGGTAGAGACCGTATACAAGTTAAGTCTCTGCATTACCCCTAAGTTGTAATTTTGTTAGTCGGTTAAAGGTTGATGCTCAAACTGCAAATTGTGGTCCTTGGAGCATAGTCTAATTTGCAATTCTTTTAGAAGTACTAGTGTACATAGTTACGGTCTGACAATGACTAGTTCAAATTATTTCTCACGATCATCTAAGAATCTCCCAAAAATGAGTAAGTTTGGCATCAGGATACACCTTTGCCACAGATAGCTCGATTGAATATCTATCAGTCCTCATTTCTAAAAAGTAGTGGATTCTTTCATACCACTTCCTCTTCTTCTCCCTTTTAAGTACTGCACTCCTTGCATTGGTCCACAGCCCAACTTAGAGACAGCTTATATTAACATTATGCTAAATGTCTAGTGTTTCAGAGTTCATTGAGTATTTGTTTGTTTTTGATAATTTCAGAGCATATTGAGTTGAAAGTTCATATTCGTATTGGTCTGTGATTGATATAATGCGTTTGATAAGATTATGACTGTTTTTCCCATTTGAGGCAATGGAACTAGGAACCTGAACCTTTCAAAGTGTAGGAGTGTCTTTGGATGGAAATGGAACATTTTGAAAGCTAATGGTTTTATTGGCTTACATACATACATACAGGATACAGCAGACTATACGTGTGTAACAACTTCCCTGTATTAGTTGCAGATATTATTTGTTGAAGGGACGTTTAATGTGTCAATACAATGAATATCATTTGGACTTGGAGTGGATAGTGCAGTGGTGAACTGCCACTTGATCCCAGGGATGACCTGAGTTTGAGTCCCATTTTCCCCGAAAAAGGAGGAGNCTGGTATACACTACAAGATTGGTCATGTTACTCCTATTGTTGCATTGTAGTCCAAGAATATACTAGAAGTCAGTATTCTGAGGATGTCATTAACTATGTCTTTCTCTCTGTCTTTTTCTCTCTCTCTCTCTTCCTTTCTGGAGGGGGATTAAGCTGATAATGTCAGTGATAGGTGGGAAATCTCAAGGAATATCTCTTCACTCTAAAGAATTGGTCACTAATATATAAGTTGAGTTTGTCCTATTATGACTGCTGTCTCTGGACATCTGATCAAGTTGCTAAAAGTTTGTTCTGAGCTTAAAGTTTCTCAACTTTTGTTTTTTTCTTAAAAAAAAAAAAGAAAAAGAAAAAAGAAAAAAAAAAGCTGTTTCTTAACCTGAGTTGAGTAGTTCCATACTTCCATCACTTCTTGTGATTAAAACCAAGAATGATTCGGTTCGACCACTAGGAGATCCAAGTGCATAGGTTATGGAATTTCACCTCTTACTTGCGCTGTCTTTTTTATAAAAGTGCCACTGAAGACATACTTGGTAATACCTTTAAACCCTGCTTTTTTACAGTTTCCTTTCCTCTCTCTTACCCAATTGCAAGATACATTCTCTGTTTGAAGTATAATCTATGATTGATGGATTCCTGGACCCCATAGCCTTTCTAGATGGCTTAAGCTTCAAATTTATCTTCAATATGCCAATACGAATGTTCGTTTAATCACATCAATGCTTTTGTGGGTTAAAACTACAAGTATTACATGTTCAGTTAAGATGAGAATCTGTTCCCGCTGTCATCTGACATGCTTCTCTAGCTGTTTGTGAGATCTTGATACTTCAGTGGCCCATTTCTGACCCTTTCATGATATGTTTTCTTTGTTGATAACGTAGGGAACGAAGATGTTTTCTGCACTTTTACTGCATGGACTAGAGGCGAGGGAGTGAGGACTAGACAACCATGACAGAAGAAGTAGCTTCTTTCGCAATCATGTTTTGTGTTGGTGTCTCCAAAATTTTCCAGGTTATTCAAATACAATGAGAATTAGGTGCCTTGAGAACTTCTGTTTATATTTCAGTTTCAATGCCAAATTCTGCACATGTTGGCATCTTCTGGAGATGTATTTATACTTTGATACATTGCTTACCTTTGAAAGTTTCACGTGTATCATTCCTGCTCAGATAAACCTTTGCTACTGATCTGTTTATACAGTTTCTGACTTTTGATTCATACACTCTCT
Organism: Mesembryanthemum crystallinum; assembly: GCA_030267885.1. Classification (NCBI taxonomy): domain Eukaryota; kingdom Viridiplantae; phylum Streptophyta; class Magnoliopsida; order Caryophyllales; family Aizoaceae; genus Mesembryanthemum; species Mesembryanthemum crystallinum. The sequence continues at coordinate 3,920 of BSSO01002326.1, read as the reverse complement.
TCTATTGTATGATTCCATTTTAGGCCTGTTCATTTCTCCGTTTCTATAAAGTCTTCAGTCCAGTTCTGCAACTTAATTTTTCACTCACGTTTACTATTCATTTTGTTTCCTTTTAATTCAGTTCAATTTTGTCACAGTCGGTTGAAATGAACAAAGCCTTAATGATTCAATTTCGAATGAGTAGAGATTGGCTGAATGAGTCGAAACAGCATTGAAGCATAATATAAAAAAGTAATAAGTATATGTAACCATTGAATTAAGTATCACATTTCAAGGATTTGATTGTAATTAAAACTATGACATTCCTTCTGGGATAGACGGCTTCACAAAAGAAAATGACATCCAGCCTTAACATCTCTCTAACCAGAAGAAATAACAAAAGATATACTGCTATACATAAAAAGGAAGGCTATGGAAACACAACAAAGGAACAAACTGAGCAACTCAAAGGGAAGTTATTCTAGGTGAAGATAAACCACTTCTTTTTTTCCCTCCTCTCCCCTGTTGGATTGTGTGTGAGTAGCTACTAGCTAAAAACTCGAATCTTCATTCAAAATAAGAGAAGCTTCAGGTTACTTGAACAAGTCCCCCTATGTGTGGAAGATCTAAGGTCCAGTTTAATGACTGCTTTATACTGCCTGTAAAAGAAAAGCATATGTTTCAAAACATAGTACATTAGTGTTAATGTGACAAGCATGATGGTGTAGAATCATGAAATTTTATCCATTGTTATTTATTGATGGGAGTGGTGGTAGTGGGTAGATTGCTTATTGTATTTAATTTGACATTCTGAGGCTTACCAAATACTTGAGATATGCAAGTGGGCATGATTTTGTGTAGCTTCAGCTTTGTACTTTCTGGAGACTAAGGGCTTTGCAGGTGGTATTTTGGTGATTCAGATGTTCAGGTTGACAACCAAATGAAGGAGCCCCTGCAAAGTGCCAAACTTGGAACATTTATATTCCATTTGGGTTAGTCTCTTTTGCTATTGTGGTACTTTTTACTTTTTTATATTAGATGCTCATCTTTCCTTGCTAACATGGAAAATAAAACTCAGTCCTAGACTCCTGGTTTATGTTGCAAGTCAACTAGGAAAATGACATAAATTCACATTTGATAACTTGAGATCTTATTGGAGACTTATAGGGCTGTTTACTATGTTGTATGTAATTAATGGAATTGATCGTTTTATTAAGTGAAAGTAGAGATGGAAACCAAAAAAAAAGGAAGGAGTGATGTGACTAGTATTTAATTGATTATATTCAGTGTAATCAGAATTGTTCAAGTCCAACCAGCGTAATCATCATTACCTAACTAGAAGTATTGACGTTTGTAATCGTAATAACATCTACAATTTTTAAGAGTAGCCATGAGCATGCGTATAACTACATAGTGTTCATTACATTGTAATCATCATTACATCAAATTTAATGCCACAATAGAGTTTATATCTTTGTTCCTCCTTTCTCCATTTTCCTTCTTCACAGTCTCCAATATTTTGGGAAGGGCACCTGGCCTGATTCAATATTATTGATGTCCTTCAAGAGATCTTCGTAATGGCTTTTTACCTCCTCAGAAGTTTTTCCGCCTACTGCTTTTGCAATATTGTTCCAGCGATTGGGAGTATCCTTGTCATACACAGCCAGAGCCCTTTCGAAGGCCTTGTTTTGTTCAGTAGTCCATGTTGATCCTGAGCCATGAGAGGCCATTGTATTAGACTCCAGTTTTTGGGGAGAGTTGATAAAGTGTGATTTGCACTATGGACTAGGCTTTTGGAGATTAGGGAATAAAGTGGAGGATGAGAACAATGACAGTGGGGGAAAATGTGTACTAGTGTGAAAGTGTGAAACTATTGGAAGGAAAAAGAAAGCTTAAGGTGGAAAGGATGATAGTCGAGAGACAATATGGTATGAAGAAAGAGTTGGCAGTGCCTGCTTCTTATATATGATGGTGTGAGGTGGTAGTGGGGTGATGCCAATTGAGCTAAATTCTGCAGAAAGATATTTCTGCAAATTGTCGAATTCCAGTAGTTGTTTGCGTAAGCACAAAAATTTTCAGGAGGAGAAAAGAACATTAAGTAAAAGGTTCAAAGATTCGATATGTCTAATCATTGTTGATTTCCTTATTTTTCATATTTTGCTTAAGAAGCTTTTTCTCTACCTCATGCATGTGAATATACAGGGATAAATTCTACATTGTCCTTACCATGTTTTCTTTTTATTGTACCTTTATAATAATATCAAGTTTAGATAAATAGGGAAAAAAATCTCATGGCTGCTGTACCAAAATGCTTAATGCGGTGAAAATTTACTTTTATGTAGTAATATAATAGCATATCTTATGGCTGCCGTACTTTAAAGGAATATTCAATTCAATTGTTGTGCAAAGTTGCAGGATTTGACATCTTCAAATGCCAATCAAATTTGTTTTGGCTGCTGACAAAACTTGGATGAATAACATGTTCAGTGGCACCCAGGCAAGCTTCTTTCTTGGTGATTATGGAGTAATTGATATCATCACTTACCCTTTTGTCAATACGTTTTCTTGATTTTTTCCATTTCTCTATGCATGCAATAATTTTTCCTAGAACAAGGACAAACTCCTCAAATTAGAAATTCATTGCAACTGTCTTGACTTTGTGACTTTTAGACTCATCAAGTTTGGTGATTGGTGTACCCGTGCACAAGTTACTAATATCTTTATTTGTATGCATAACTAACTGATGCTTCTGATCTAATCCTTCTTTGTTGAAAACCTCTCAAAGGACATGCCAAGAATACAAGATTCTTAGTACAATTTTAACAAGGGTATCTACTGATAATCAATATGCTTTGTCGTTATTTGCACTTCAGCTAAACTGATTTAGCTTCTTACTAGACATTTATAGCCATTCCTCTCCTATACAGAAAAGATAGCTTAGATTACAAGTTCTTTTGGTTGAGCACAAGGAATATTGTGAATCTGCTCATAAAGACATATATTATATACGTAGGTGGTGATATTGAAGACCTTAATCATAATTCCTGATACTGGGGAAGTCTGGACTACTTATGGAACCTCCTAGGACCACTTGCGATAGCTTTCTTGTCTCTTGATTCTTTAACTATTCTGCCTTTCTCTATGAGCACTGAGCAGTGGATATTCTGCTTAATGACCCCATAGTGAGGTAGACAATGCTAGAGTAAGATCTATCTAACTATCTAAGGCTTAGTTGCTGATTCTCCATCTTGCGTTTAGCTAGTAGCGTGGATATTTGCAGGATCTATAACATTGAGGAACTAATATTGGCAACTTGTTTAACAAATTCTACAGATATTGTTAGCGAGTCTAGAAACATTAGTGGGAGTACATTTGTGGGTATTAATTAACGTCACTAGCTACTATTTCCTACCATTAAAGCCATCCTACCTGAAAGTCTATTGATGTTTCATTTATGATGATTTGATATTACTATGTTAGTATTTCAATAATACTGGCTTGGGATAGAATCATTTGTTTAGCTTCTTTTGGGCCAAGCTAGAGGAGCTTTTAGGGGCTACCTGATCTCTGATGTCCAGACTAACTGACTATTTTATGTCTGTAACTGTTGGAGAGGACATACTGTCCTCTTTCTTTAATACAATGTCTTTTAACTAAAAAAAGGTAATACTCTATATTACCTATGACTTACGAGTACTTTTCTATAACTTGCTTTTTTTTTATGTTTTTATTTCTTTAAGAGCTTATGCTACTACATTTTATACAAACAGATGTTTTTTAGACTTTTATTCAAACAGAACTGGAGGGACAAAAGTAATAGTAAGAAATGGATCATTATCACTAGGTCAAAGATCAGATGACTTACTATGATTTCGGAGCCTGTTCTTCTGAGCATCTTTAACCTAAAAGGGCCATCATAAAGAGGCACCTAAACCTCTGTA
>BSSO01002325.1:0-19698 GCA_030267885.1 Mesembryanthemum crystallinum | reverse complement strand
GTAATTTGGTCATTTTAGGGTTATTTTGGCCGGAAACCTCTTGGTAGGGGTGGTTTGGGGGTGTCCTCAAGGTAAAAGTATCATATAAGTGAATTTCTCACTACAAAAATTATAATAGAGGGTTTTTCACAAAAAGTGGTATATAATAGGGGGTTTCCGGCAATTTTTCCTTATAATAAACTCCAACACATAGCAGTACATGACATTAAAATAAAATCCACCACATAGTAGTACTCCTAAAAAAGTATTACTGAAGGAAAAAAAAATGTTATTTCAAACACACAAATTGAACAACAAAGTAGTTTTGTCAAAGTACCTTGTTTAGCTCATCAAACAAACCCGTAATTGCGATTGGCAGCATGTACTATAGTCTATAGTTACTTCATATTTTGGGTATTTGAAAGCATAAATTAGACCATGAGAATAAACTGTCTTCCACTTCCATAGCTATCACAACAATCAAGCAAATCTTTGTACAGAGATTTCTTATTAAAAAATTTCAATCTAGGTGAAAGTGTGAAACGGTTACCAATATTTAAGAACCATCGATTGATTTGATGGGTCCTAATTCTTAGTAATAAAAAAAAATCAGCTCTTCATGTAACTGATGTTTGGTATTTAGGTTATGAATTAGGGGATTTTAATGACATTGAAAACAATTAAGGGGAAAATTTAATTTCAATGTATAAAACTGACCTTATAAAAAGATGATTTAATGGCTGATTGGAAGGGGAAGAGAAAGGCTATTGAAGAAGACCATTAACGCATGCAAAATAGTAGTATGACCATTGCCGGGTGTGACTAAACGTTTCTCATTTTAGACGATGAGTCAATTTAAGGGACTTGAATGTTAACGTCGTTCACTTTGGGACCATTGTGGTGACACAAGTTAAAAAGTTGGGATTATTCCAAGATTTATGCAAAGATGGGATTAATATTGTTTTATGCCCCAAACTAGGGATTATTCATGTCAAATTTTCCTAAATTTTATTATACGTTGTCGATCTATAAATTTATCGTATGTTATTTATTACTAACTATAATATTCGTCACAAATTAACTTATAAGAAATGTAAGAAATATAGAGAAAAATGAGAAGAAGGGGGCGCCAAGCAAATCTAGGATGTAACATATCACCTCAATAAATGCAACATTTATCAGAAAATAATTAAAAAAATTATATAACCCATGACTAGTAGTTTTCAAATAATACTATATTCTAACAAATTTTGTTATACATTGTCGATCTATGAAATTATCGTATGTTATTTATCTTTAACTATAATATTCGTCACAAATTAGCTTATAAGAAGTGTAAGAAATATTGGGGAAAATGAAGAGAATGGGGCCAAGCAAATCTAGGATGCCACATATCCCCTCAACAAATGCTACATTTATCAAAAAGTAATTAAAAACAAAATTATATTTAGAAGATTAGAACCCATGACCTCCAATTAAATATAGTACTTTCTTGACCAAGTTATCAATCTTTTTACATGATGTACTAAGTCAAAGTAGTTACTACATATATGGTTGAATTATGTTATAATAAAATGATTTATAATATTATTTCGCCATTTATAAATTTTCAATTTGTTATAATTGATAATAATTGTAAATCAAAATAGGATGCCCCGTGCATTGCACAAGCTTCATCATTGGTGTCAGCTCCCCCCCCCCCCCCCCCCAAAAAAAAAATTAAAAAAATAAAATAAAAACTGAACTCTATAATAACTGTTATAATAAATAGATTCCTTCTAATATATTTACATCTATCTTCAATAATGTGATATGTATTAACAATTACTTTATAGATTACTATAACATTAATATTTCCTTGGCATTAATATTTTATTCATTGGCATTACTCATGAATGTCATAGTAATCTATAAAAGTAATTGTTAATACATATCACATTGTCTCTAAAAGTATGACATATATGGCAAATTTGAAATACCTTCAAGTGGGTTCCCTTTTATAAAATTTGACATATTTTACGATAAATATTTTTATTTTTTTGGTTTTCCTAAATTAACCTATATAAAAAAGGGGTGATAATTCACGTGGGGACCTGGTACCCACTTAAACCTTTCTCCATTCGCCCTTAAACATATTAATATATAAAGGAAGATAAATCAGGAAATATATAAAAGAATATCAATTATAGTTCAACCCGTGCATCGCACGGGAGAACATACTAGTGATAATCAAAAGGGGGAGTAAGAGTCTTGTTGTGTTTTAATAGATTATATAGATATAGATTAGTGATCTTATGATCATCTATTCTTGATGCTTTATTTAGTTTTATGTTTTTCAATTTGGAATTGGTGATTTAAAAACTTTCAAAGTTGGTTGAATTGCGATTTGCGAAATTTGGTTTGATGCGGGTTTTGATATGTTTTCTATGAATTAGTATGCAGTGCCCTGCATTCGAACTGATGAACAATCATCCAAGTCTAATTACATGAACCACATGACCCTACCTAAACATGAACCAATGTCTTTTAGTAGGGTCTTAGTACTTTAGACTTAATTGTATATTATATTTTAAGTCATTGTGCTTACTTTCGTAAAGATGCTTGGAGTCATGTTCATAGGGAGAGTCTGGCTCCTTTATTAGCTTTTTTTTTTTTTTTTTTCCTCTCTGGGTTTTCTTCCCATCAATCTGATATTGTAATATTTCACCCACCATCAGTGTAACTCATGACCACTCAACCAGTAATTGACAGCAGATACAAGAATTTGACATTTGAGAGTTTGCCGGTGCAACTCGATGGGGTAGAACAATTTGCAAAATCAAAAGAAATTGTTATGTGGGTCAGTTTTGTTGAGGTGATAAAGAATATAAAAGATAATCGATTTATTCTGAAGATTGAAAATTGACAATGGTTGTCGGGGCTTTCTGCCATTGTTGTTCTTGTGTGCATCCTCTTTATTTGTGAGTTTGAACTTTAATGGCAACTACTTTTTCTCTAGCAAAATTGATTTGTAAAATAATGGTGATTGATGGTGGGTTCATATAAGAAAAGAAAAAAGAAAATATGGTAATAGTAGGTCTGAATCTGGATTCATCCCTTTGCAGCTTTGGTTTCTCTAAGGTATTTCATTACCCTAAATTGTTAATAAATTCAACTTGGAGAGAGGCTTCGGTAGGGTCTTTTGAAAAATCTGTTTTTGGCCGATTATTTTGTACGTGAAAAAAAAATGAGCCATTGGATCAAGCTCATAACACATGTAAGACATCTAATAAAGGAACTGCTCCTACTGTTCTTTATAGGAATAGTAGAGGAGACAGACTGTCGTAGGGAAGTTGGGAAGGTAATAAGGTGAGCATGAGCTTGCTCATGTAGTTCCATGGGAAGAGGATTCTCGTTTTAGGGAGTCATTTGCTTTCGTGATTGATTCGTTGCATATTAATACCACTAAGGATTGTCAAAATTTCTATTTTTGGTTGTTTCAAAAACTTATCAAGTTTCTTAATTAGGCAAACAATTCTCAATGGTAATTGGACGAAATTTAAATGCATAGTACTGTAGAAGACAATACAATAAACAATAAATGATGTTTTTTTTTTTTTTTTTTTTTTAACTTCCCTAAACTTGACAATATTTAAGGCATGAGGGAGTATGTTTTTAGTACCTTCCTGCCGTAGTTTATTCTGAAAAAGGAAAAGAAAAGAAAAAAGACGGGGACGAATTTGACAAATGTAATTTTTTTTTTAAATAAAAAATAAAATGGGTCGCCCATAGTAAAATGGATCTGACGTGGCTATACAAAGATTGATTTCCCCCACTCCCTTAGCTAAAGCCAAGCTACTCATCGATCAAATCCCCAAAAAAAAAAAAAAACACAAATAATTACAGGACCAAACCAAACTGAGGAACACCACCACCACCATCACCAACATCGGCAATGTCGGCACTGCTCCGGCGACTTCACCTCCGACAACAACAACAGCCATTATTTTCTCTCTCCTCAACTCCTCCTCTTCTTCCCACTCTCTCTCCTCACCATCACCATCACCATCACTTCTTCCACTTGAAACCCTCTTCTTTCTCTCTCTCTCATCCCCGTTCTCCGGCAATTCTCCGGTTAGGGTTAGGGTTAGGGTTTCGGCACAAATGGGAAGGGAGTTCAGACAACTACGACCAAATCAAGGCCGTTGTCAACTGCCCTCGTTGTTCCAAACATATGAATGTCCTCTTCTCGAATCGTCCATTGTCGATCACTCCCAACGAGGTTGGGATTTACCAAGCGTTGAATATCTGCCCCCATTGCAAGACTGCTTTCTACTTCAGGCCGTTCAAGTTGTCGCCATTGCAGGGGAGTTTCTTTGAGATTGGGAGGATTGGGAGTGGTAATAATGGGAAGGGTGGGAAAGAGGAGATGTTGATGGAGGGGAAATTTGTGAAGGATGATAATGGTGCTGGTGGTGGTGGGGAGGAGAATGGGAAGTTGTCTATGTGGCAGAAATTGAGGTCCTATGTTAAGGATCTTCCCCCTCCGCCGCCCGGGGATGGGGCGCCGACCGTTGGGGAGAATCATTGGACTGCGACGCGGGTGGAGTGTGATAGTGTGGCTGGGGAGGAGGTTGGGAAGAGGGGAAGGGAGGATGGAGATGAGAAGAGCGGGTGGGGCGGGGCGAATTTGGGGAAGAAGTTGCCTACGCCTAAGGAGATTTGTAAAGGGCTTGATGAGTTTGTCATCGGGCAGGAACGAGCTAAGAAGGTCAGAACTCAAAATTGCTTATGCAACTGAAATTGGAGGAGTGATTATTATTTGCTAATTCAGTGCCTTTTAATTTTAGTTTCTTCAGAATTTTTACATGTTATAGGTCTAAGGCAATTTTGTGGGATGTGATAGATTGAGAAAGGGAGAAAGCTTCCATCTTTATTGTTGAGGAGTCAGATATTTATATTCGGTCTGATAAATTTGGGAAATAAAATCAAAGAACTACATATTCAAAACAGTACTAGTAATAGAAAATTCAATCTCGAAACTACATTTGAAATGCCAGTTGATTCTGGCTTAAAAAGAAAATGGAAAAAAGCAGGGGATGATGGAGGGAAAGAAAATGGTTTCACTGTTTATGTTTAGAATAAAGGGAGAGACTGAATGGTGCCATGGCAATTCTCTCGGCCACACAAAAGGGTGAGAAAGATGAGAGTGAGAGACAATTTGTACTTCTGACATCCGATAATGAGCTTTCAAGTTGACAAGTCACCTAGGAGCCTCTAATGTCTGCTATTGCTGTTAGGGGTGAAAGAGAAATCGAAGAGCATGTGAAAGGGGAAGTGAACTTGAGAGACGAGAAAAGAACGACAATACTGGACATGGTGCATGCAAGAATAATACTGTTGATTCTCTGCTCGTTATTTCTTTGAGGATTCATTGGCCTCCTCCTTTGTTAAAAAATGGAAAAGAGAGATGCATAACCCAAAAAGTTGCTCCTCGTCGGACTATGCAGTTGTGTTATGCTCCTTCTATGAAGCTTAGAGTTGCTACTATGTTAACAATAGTTCATTTTGGACTTGAGTGAAGACAAAGGGTTCAAAAAGGCTATGCTCTTTGTATGAAGCTTAGAGTTGCTAATACTATGTTAACAATAGTTTATCTTGGACTTGAGTGAAGCCAAAGGGCTCTAAAAGGCTAGGTTTCTATGGGCAAAGTCACTGCGCGTTGTTACAGAAAGTAGTAGAGCTTAACCTAACGGTGCTGTGGAGCTGTTTACATTGCAGTGTATGGATTTTGGTTGATGAGGACTTCAGTTCTTCAAGTTGGGGAGCCTGTTATACCCCAAAAAGAGGCTTACATTGACTTTATAAGTTTATTGTGCTCCTTCAGAAAGCTTGAAGTTGCTGTCCATGTCGATAAGAGCTCTAACGTATCGGGCTTGAGTGCTAAGGTCCCAAAGGCTATGTTGCTATGGGCCTGGAGGTGTTACAGAAGGGAGCCGCAGTAGTAAACAATATTAAAAATGGAATTCAGCCCTATATTTTGCTTTGGGGCTTTTAAATGAATGGTGTATTTATGCCTCATTTGTGTCTCAGTTGTAGCAAACCTCAATGATCCCAGTGAGTTGGAACTCTAGTAAGCTCGGGGACGACTCGTAATACCCACTGATTTTGCTTGAATCTGCTTGGGCTTGGGCCAACCAGAGCTCAAGGGCTTCTTTAGACGACTTTTCTCAGTTGTAGGGCCAATCATAATCTATACTATGTGATTAGGGTGTTTTGTAATATACCTGGGTTCTCCCCTAAAAGAAAAATGAAACAAAAATATATTGAATGCCTAGTGTCTAGTGATAAGATTCATTTAGATTATTCTCAGTTCCTTTCTGTCGTGTGTCAATTGTTTCAACATCTCAAATGTGATTTGTGCTTTAGTTTTGAAGGACTATCTTTAAGAATACTTTTCATGATTCCAAATAGAATCTTTTTTTTTTTTGAAATAGCCTTCAAAGAAGGATGAATGAAATTAAAATGCTGAATTTTATTTCAGTAAAGCTGACATTTATTTTGTGGGGCAATAAACTATGTAATTTTTGAGGATGGAAAGATTTCTTTTAAAATGGAATTCATATATATTTCTTTATTTATTCGTTTGGAGTGGATGCACAATGTGTTTCTTATTTACAATCTTTTTAAGTGCAGGTGCTTTCTGTGGCGCTTTACAACCATTACAAGAGGATATATTACACGTCTCAGCAAAAACAGTTTGTTTTCAGTGACTTTCTTCTGAATTGGATTTTGAATTGTTAGACTTGTTACTCAGAGTTCTTGAATTTACTGATTGGAGTACTAGGTCAGGTGCAGATTTAGAGGATGATGAGGTTAAACAGGATGACTTTGATATGGTTGAATTGGAGAAAAGCAACGTCCTCTTGATGGGTCCAACTGGTTGTGGTATGGTTCAGTATATCTTGATGCTGGACATGCTTGAGCTTTCTTTTTGGTAAAATGATAGTAAAACTACTGCTTGTAATATGTTAGCAATTTTGTTCTGATATATATGTATTCATGTTGGCTGTAAGGACAGGGAAGACATTACTTGCCAAAACACTGGCTCGATTGGTGAATGTGCCATTCGTCATGGCAGACGCAACAACATTAACTCAGGCAAGTTTGTTGTTCATATAGCGCTAACAAATAAATATGTATCATACTTGAATTGATTGGACTGGGTATGAAAAGGTCATTTTATTGATATATATACATATTAGTTCCTCGGCTCTTAGGAAAAGAAATGAAACAGTAAATAAACTTCTTGCCTACACCATATTAAAGATCCAAGATGCATATCTGTCCAATATACAGCTTGTGATTTAAAGGCTTTTGTCACGTTAATACTATCCTTGCCTTCTTCCAGCTACTGGGTGATTGTGCTTCGGTTTGGATTAGCAAGTTCTGATACCCCTTTTTCTTCATAATTACACTATTAGTTACAGGATACTTACCTGGCAGGTAGGACATGTGATACTAATTCTTCTGTACCAAAAAATACCACATTTTGGATATGGAGGGGGGAAAAAAAAAGGAACAAGCCATTTATCCTGTGTGGAGTGAACCAAGGAAAATTGCCTCATTTGTTGTCTTCGAATTTTGTTGTTGTTTCAAATTTCATTTGAATGCTTTTGCTTTCTAAAATACTTTGATGTTAGTTCTGTTTCTACCATGTAAACTAAAAGTTAGTTACTGCATGGACTTGTGTTCTTGACATCCTTCAATTACATCATCTCCATCAATGTGTATCTGCTCAATCATCAGAGTTGCTTTTACCTGGTAGCAAGAATTCACTGAAACAAGTTATACTCTTTTTTCTCCTCAGGCAGGTTATGTTGGAGAAGATGTGGAGTCAATACTATTTAAGCTACTAACGGTATGTTGAATATGAAGGAATCATTTTATGTTGTTCTCTTAATTTTGAGGTCCTACATATAGGTTGAGGTAGCTTTGGCATTCATGTTGTGCATTTTCCATCATTTAGTAGCCTGCTTGGATGGGTATCAGTCTTGTCATTACCTTGAGAGGGGTTGGGGACTGTGGGGGGTTTCTTTATAAATGCTACATTACTAATCAAGCAATATGAAATATGTGTTATTGGAAACTTTGATTTTGCTATAGGCTGCCGAGTTTAATGTGGAAGCAGCTCAGCAAGGGATAGTCTACATTGATGAAGTGGATAAAATCACAAAGAAGGTACTTTGAATGTTTTCAGTTTGACTTTTGATTATTTATTTGTGGATCTCATTCTAATATCTCTAGTAAGGGGGGCCAAACTTGTATCCATGCAATGATGCCGTGTATAGTAAGAAATATATGTGTGGTACTTCTACTAGTTATTTTGGATCAATAAGTTGATCCTTCTATCATCACAAGGGCTTTAGAGACTTAATATGACCCTTTTGAGCGCAGCCTGACTAATTTGAACAAAAAGAAACAGATAAATATGCCCTTTACAATGTGATGGGACTGAATCCCAGCATCAAAGATCTCCCTAGTATTTCCTAATTAAGAAAATCCTGCCCCACATTCCTATGATGGAAACTACTTACTACTGTGTCAGATCATCTGACCTACCGTTCCTGCAAACCGCAAGTCTTCATAAAAAGGACAAGTCCTTGGCAGAGTTTCAGCTATTGTCCACTCAGTGTGATCAATCAATAACATTCTGGGGTTTAATGTTGTAGCTATTAGGTAAAAACTAAACTGATGTTTCCTTACAACCTCCATATGACCATAGTGCTGTGTATGATGCCACTGCTATTCTAGTTAAAATTATGAGACGGTTCCTAAATTGCAAGATCCACATTTCTGCTTCCATCTGATGCTGATAAATTTTTATTCTTAAAAATCAGAAGTGAATGTTTCTTTCCGACATGTGAATCATGTATTTCATTCTTATTTTTTGGTGTGTCAGCTGTCAGGACGACTAAGCAGCAAGCTGTATCTTTTTAGTCCTGAATTAAGTTTTCTGCCACAGATGATCTTAGACATGTCACATGTGTTCTTTGAGATTTTTAGCAGGGTTTATGAGTCCTTGTTGACTGCATAATTTAGATCGTATAATCAATCATGATAAATACTAATTTATATTGCTTCACAGGCTGAGAGCTCGAATATTGGAAGAGATGTTTCTGGCGAGGGTGTTCAACAGGCGTTACTGAAAATGCTGGAAGGAACTGTAAGTTCAATGTCCATGTGAAGAACCATGTCCCTCAAAATTCTGTTGGCTATTAGCTTGATGTGAATTTCTTAGCTATTACATAGAACTCAGTGGTTTACATAGAACCATGTCCCCCAAAATTTCTTAGCTATTAGATTGATATGATGTACATACCACTTTCTCATTTTTGGGAAGGAGGGGTTGGGGTTGGTGAATATGAGTGGTCCCTTAGATTAATGGGCACCAAGGGTGGTTGTGTTAGGTGGCTAACAACTACTTGACTCCATGAATGTTAGTTTGGTGAAAGATAGCCCATTACTATTCGAAGATGCAGACAAAAGCTATTTTCTCACCAAAATAAAAATAAAAATGAATACAATGACACTGTTTAATAATTTTCAAAAAAGATGGAGGTTTGGGTGGGGTAGGAAATGTATACACTCATAAGGATTTATGATATAGGATGGTATAACTTTGATTTGCATTGTGAAAGTGTGTCAGTCATCCATGCATTATTGATATGTATGTACCAAGCCAATAACTTAGCTTAATAAAATCAAACCTTGGTTGCCTTCATAAGCATAAATGAAAGTAAAGGAACTTCTCTGTTTGAAACCTCTATTGTTGAAAATAGATGGGTTTCTTGCTCCTAGTTTGCATGGCCAATTAGCTTGTTACACGAAGAGTCTGAATGCTATATGTTGAAAAGCCTCGAATCAGACATTTATTGGTGTTTGTTGATGATTGTGAAGATGAGGTTCGTTCTACTACAGAGAAAAAGGCGCATGAGAAAGGGTTAAACATTGTTGGATCTGTGTGAGGGGTTTTTTTTTTTTTTTTTTTTTTTGTATGATGCATTTTGGTTTGGGTTTATTGTTTTCTTTATTGTGCATGGCAGGGCTGGGGATGTATTTTTAGCCTCTTATTGTGCTACCTGCATGCATATTTCTTGATATTTCTGTTCATTTTCTGTTGTTGGATTTGTTTACTTTTGCGCCTGTTTGCTGTATAACTTCTTGTTGGGTTACTGGTGACATGATCATATTAGCTCCTATTTTGTTGAGTTCTAAGAGTTGATTCAGACTATATAGGAACATGCTTTTGAGCACCAAGGTGAGAGTCACATGGTGGTGGCTTCTGTTTATTTGCTGCTGGGCGATCTGGGCAGTTGCTATGCATTCATGCAACTTGCCTATAGAACACTGCTAGACAACGATGATAGATTTCAAGAAAATCCAATGTTAAAATAATCTGCCCTTTCCCCTCTCCCCTCTCTCCACATCCCTCCCTCTCGCCAAAAGTAAAAGTGGTTTTGCTCTTATTTCTGTTGCTGTTGCTGCTACCTTTGTTTTTTTCATCTCCCCTCTCCCCAGCTGTTGAATGAGATTTTCACTTAATAATTTGATTTCCACTCTCATTTAGTCTTCTTTCCTTATTTTTTTTCATTTTCTAGTTAGTGAACGTTCCTGACAAAGGAGCTCGAAAGCATCCTCGTGGTGATACCATCCAGGTATTCCTTTTACCCATGATTCACTCTGTTAACATTCTGTCATTCACTTTCACTAGGATCTTATAAACTTATGTAACGAGGGATAATCTCTAACTTTATCAAGCCCCCCCCCCCCCCCCTTCGCCATTCACAATCCAAGGAGTAAGGAGAAAAAGGATAACATCATCAACCATCTGATGGTAGAGTCCATACTCTTGCTATCGTTAAATTGTATATAAGAGAAATCGCTAAATCCTAGAGACAAATCTATACAAATACGGTATGTATTGTCTCATCCTTTTCGAAAGACCATTTTTGCGACTCTTTTTTTTCCTTTCTAACTATTGTTATCCACATTCAGGATCATGTACCTAAGCAAGCTCTCAATAGCTAAGAAAATATATATATATATATATGGAAAAAAAAAACCCTAAGCACTCTGTAAATACAGTGTATCAGTAGAACTTTGGCGAGAAGTGTCTTAATGTGTATACATGCTTACTAACATGCCAACAACCTGAGTGAGAGTTCGCTTGTAGAGTAGTATCCCACGAATTGTAGTCAGTTTCATTTTGAAAGTTAATAAACCATTTATTGACATTGCATATGTTTGGAATTTTGAATTCTTTGGTTGCTGATATTAGACAAGCTCCACTTGTCTCTCGCAAACTTGAATTTTGATAAGATATTGGTTTGCTCCCGTTTCTCTTTCAATATCTGCTTATGCTTTACAGATGAATACAAAAGATATTCTGTTTATATGTGGTGGAGCATTTGTTGACCTGGAAAAAACTATATCAGAAAGGTGAGTCAAATTTCCTCTCAGTCTTAAAGTTCTGCCGTGTACTATTGCGGTTATGACCTTGTTTTTATTCTCTTAGGCGGCATGATTCATCAATTGGTTTTGGGGCACCAGTCCGTGCTAACATGAGATCCGGTAGTATGACTAGTGCTATGGTGGCATCTTCTTTATTGGAATCCGTAAGAACCACAATGTTTAGCGACCGAAAAGATCCAAATTTATTCAGTACTTATATTCAATTTTTTGGATCTCAATATATATTTATTTTCGCTAACATTGTTTACAGTCTGCCTTTGGGATTTCGTGTGCTTTTTTCCATCAAGTTGACCCACAAGTTGCTTATGAGAATGCAGGTGGAAAGCAGTGATCTTATTGCATATGGCCTCATACCTGAGTTCGTTGGAAGATTTCCAATATTAGTGAGTTTGTCAGCATTGGATGAGGATCAGCTTATTCAGGTTGCTCTCAGATTTCTTGTATATCTTCTTTGTAAACTTCATCTAGATTTGCTGCCGCCTACTCAACTAAATTTAGCAAATCACGACATGCTTCACCTTTTTTGTTAATTGATCGATTTCTTCTGATGATTATATGCCACTAGCTTCAGATAGCTGATATAAGGAAATAGATTCTGGGAAAGTTCTAGGATGGGCATATAATCTTGCTAGACCACTTTGAATTTCTGTTTGTTTACCTTCCATTCCCCTGAAAAAGTCAGTTAGACTTGTTCTTTGAAGTTGTTGGAGTTGTAGTCTGGTCTATCTTTAAAATTGAAGGTTGGGCTGTTGACTCTTGAACTGATTTGTTGCTACTGTAGTGATGGGAAAGCATTAGTATTAAGGTCTGCTCACCTTACAAATTTGACATGATTAGGAGCAGTTGTTTCTTGTATGTAGCCTTCGCATTCCGGAAGTACTAATTATCTTATGTTTGCTGTTTTGCGTCGTCCAGGTGCTTATGGAGCCAAAGAATGCTCTTGGTAAACAGTACAAGAAGATGTTTAGCATGAATGGAGTAAGTTGACAGCATTTTGATTTGCCATGATAGTTCATCTGGCAATTAAGGTACAGTTTTCTGTATTTATGACCTTCAAATGGTGTAGGTCAAGTTTCATATCACAAAGGAAGCTTTGAGATCGATTGCGAGAAAAGCAATGGTGAAAAATACTGGTGCTCGTGGCCTACGATCAATATTGGAAACTATTCTCACCGAGGCTATGTTTGAGGTACGCTGAGGCATCTTAGAAGTATGAACGGAATTATCATGGGGTAACTCTAATGTTTGGCATAATCTGCATGGTGCTGGAGCCATGTTTTATTCCCAAATGGTAACACTGAGGTTTGAAAATGTGTGCTACTTATTCCCTCTCAATGAAGCTGTCAGTTTTGGGGAGGGAGCTAATTGGGCTTTACCTTTCAACTTGCCGTTAATGATCTATATTCTTTAGGTTGTGTTTGGGAGTTAGATTTGAAATTCTGGATTCCATGCATGTTTTTGTTGTACACCTGGCACGACTGGGGTGGTGGAACCAGGTGTATGTATAAACAAATGGCTCTTTGAAGATTATATTATTTTATGTTCAAAATGACACTGAATGACATCCCAAGTAGTATCCTCCAGAATTTGTGAATTTGAAAGGCTGTTAGATCTTTATCTTCAATCGATCATGTGTCTTCCATCTAATAACCAAACTCAAGGAGTTCTTGAAACATGATTGATCATGTGGTCACGTTGGATCTGCAATTGCTACTGAGAATCTTAGAATTCCATCATAATCCCATTACTATCACTTCTTCATTTTCAGGTTCCAGACGTCAAGACAGGAACCGAGAGAGTAGATGCAGTTGTTGTTGATGAAGCTGCTGTCGGGCCGGTGGACGGAAAGGGCATTGGGGCAAAAATTCTTCGTGGAGATCATGCTCTTCAACAATTTCTACATGAGCAAAAGTCTGCTGATCAGACGGTACTTTATTTATGAGCACTTTATATGTACCTGTCTTGCCTATCATGGCCTTTCAAGTTTCAATGGAATACAGGATTGAGTTGTTTTTTTTTTCCTCCTAATACTGCCTGTATTTCATCTTGAGAAAATTGTGTTGCATGCAGGAGAAATGTGACATGAGAAAGGTAGAATCAGTAGACCGCGATGTGGAGCTTTCATCTAGAGCAATGAGCTTGTAATCTCACTATTTTATGATGCCCTAGATGTGTAATCTAGTGTAAAATAGGTGAAAGGAATTTGTAATTCATGTCCTCTTTGCTGCTGAAAACTTTCTCCTAGTTATGGTTAGCATTATCTCAGGTTTTTATTGGTATTTCAGCTACCACAAGGGGGTACTGATAAGTGTGAGACATATTCTGCTCCAGAAAAAGAGCTAGGGGAAATTTGGTCTAGTCCAATAATAGCGTTGGAGCAAGGAAATTTGCCTCCTAATGCATGGCAAGGTGTTTATAGGGTTTGGGCTTAATGAGCTTCGTTGATTGATTCCTCAAATTGTCTCATTTTTGTAAGGTAAGAAAAGCGATTAGGAGTTTTTCTTTTCCTTATTTTTTTTGGTTAATTAAGGAAACTCGTATCGCATTAAAAGAAGATCATTTTTCAATCTATTGGATTCGAGTATGTCTTCCAATAGTAGTTATTGAACATAATTCATTGCCTTGCCATCCAGTTTGATGTGGATCTAGATAAACAATGGTTGGCAATCTACAGCAGCAAATGTCGAAGAACATAATTCATTGCCTTGCCATCCAGTTTGATGTGGATCTAGATAAACAATGGTTGGCAATCTACAGCAGCAAATGTCGAAGTCGGTTTGAAAATAACAAACCGATGATATTGACTCTTTCCCTGTTGCAAAACAACTTTTTTACGCCATTCAATAAACGAAACTACTTAGCTTAACTTGAAAATTACTGAACATAACAATTTTTGTTGAAAATGTTCTTACAACTTCCTTTTTAATTGAAATCTAATTTCTTTTTCTTTGAATATTTCCTCTCTAAGTTCCCTAGTATCTGTTGATTTAATCATTAGAGAGAAGTAAATTGAATAATCCAATTCAATTTGCAATAAAACCATTCATTCATGAGAACAAAAAATCTCCATAAATTCAATTACAATCCCAATAAACAAACACATTGATCATAGCATAATTCAATAATAAACCCATAAAAATTAAACCAAATCCCAACTCAAATCCCATAAACGACCTCATGTTGAAAGGCAAAAATCAACAAGTGATGAATGAGAGCAATTAATTATGTAACGAGCGAGGCTGACACCCCTGGATACGAAGATATAGAATATGTGATCAACGATGACACCAACACCAACAACAGCCCAGACTAAATAGTGATTATGAACTACACTTTCCAATGAAAAAAGAAAGAACAAAGTCTTTGGGATCAAATCTTTTTAACTGTTTTGAGTAGCAATGATGGATCTCAATGATATAGATGCGACCATGCAAATATTGGAAGTAAATAGTCGAGAATAAGAATAAGGGAACGGATGAAATAAAGTAAGAAAGCATATCTTTATCATTGTCAGGAAAAATCGATTTGAAATTGATAGTAATATCGGGATTTTATTTGTGAGCTCTACAACTAGATAGATATTGAAATAGAGAATGAGAAAGAAATAGAATACAAATGTTTGGGTTTAATTCAAAGAGAAAGAGGAGAGGTACTAACAACTCCCCCGCCCCGTCGTCGTAACCCTTTTGCCCCCACCAGCCCAGCCTTCCTCCTCCCCAACCAGCCCTCCCTAGGCTCTCACTGTTGCCTTCTTCGCTCACTGCCCATCGCCCCTTTTCCTCTTGGGTATGTTATTCTTGGAGAAAGAGGAGAGAAAAGAGAGGGAAATGGCTATGGTAATTTGGGAAATTTTGGTTACATTAAGTAATTTTTCAATTAAGTTTAGCGATCACCAAATGAACACTAACAACAAGCACTAATATTCATGTATCTTGGTGAGGGGAAAATACTTAGTTTGTTGTATGTGACTAATGTAGCGTGGATACCAACAACTAAGCGATAACAAAGCCAATGATGTAGCTACATATGGTTAAATTGCCTCATTTCTAATTACTGGTTCGGCTCCCATGCCATGCATATGGTAAAGTTATAATTGTTTTTTCTTTTCTTTTTTGTTTATAGGCTTTATTATTAACATTATTTATACGTGTTCAGCTTGAAGCAATCTCAATTATAAAAAATTATTGGATATTATAATTAAAGATAATTGGAAAATTATATGGTGTCGACATAAGTGACATGAATATTGATTTTCAAACCTTTTGTGATCAGTTTTACAACCAAAAGATCAGTGGCGGCGGATCCGAACTTGATCAACTTGACAACCAAAAGATCAGTGGGGGCGGATCCGAACTTAGTTGGTGCAAAGGTTTTGTTGGCCACATTAACGGGCTAGCTTAGAACTGGTTCAATTCCCTAGATCTGGGCATAATACACAACTTTGGTGAGCTAACCAGCTGTTTCCTAGGTTATTCCATGAGCAATTAGAGAAGGGAAAAATTATTGGAAAGATTAAGTAGGAGGCTTCATCAGTGGGAGGCGTCCTCCTACTGGGAAACCGGACTTCTTCCGTACCCAGTGGGCCCGCAAGGGTGGGTGTAGGTGTTGTTTCTCTTGTTGCTTGAGGATCGCGGCTAATAGGGTCATCTATGATTGTGTGACCCCTTCGATTTAGCAAGTGGATCTCGTCTTGCACCAAAGGATGGGGCTTGGCCGGCTATGCTGACCCTCTGAGACTGTCCATAGTTCTCTTTGCCCCTTGGATATGCTTTCAAGTGACTAGTTATTGTTCCCACATATGATACCAAATGTTTTAGGGTGGTGTTACTTCGGTACAATAGTTAGTGGACTGCTGCTAATGATTCCTACATAGTGAAACTAGCTAACCTGAGGCAGGGTAAAAGAGAATCCTACCGATTGAGTGTATGTGTGTGTTTGTGTGCTGTGTGTGTGATGTTTTGACTTAACTTTCTTTAGCCAGATGTTCTCCTATTTATACGCCTAATCTTCCCTTGTAAGCATGCTTAGACATTTTGGATAGGCTTGTTCCCTACCTGAGGGCCTTGTTTTTAGTATGGGATTTGCTTAGTTGGTCCTAGTCGTGGGCCTTTAATCCTTTAGGGGATGGGCTTGACCCATGGCCTTATATCCAATCAACTAGTGAGTGAGGGTGACATTGTTAATTGAACAAGTCATGATCGAAGCTCATCAAGTTTTGGAAATAGAAACTATTTAGTTTTACAGATATAGGGGGTGTTTGGATGTTGGCTGGTGGGGTGGCTTTTGGCAAAATTGGTTGTTTGACCAAGTCCACCAGCCATTTAGGGTGTTTGGTAATTGGCTTGTGGAACTAGCTTTTTGGATCCCACCAGCCTATTTCTCATCAGCCAAGGATAGCAGCGTTTCATTTTGGCTGGTGGCTTGTGAGTTCAGTTAAATGACAATTTTGACCAAGAGTTTATGGAAATTACATGCGCCACTTCAATGGAATTAAAGACAGAGAGAGGATGGAGCGATGGTGAAAGAGTTGCCTGCTCGTAGCTTTATCAGGGGGTCACCACTTCCCATCGCCACAGATTACAGATCAGCGATAATCAAATTAAAGACAGAAGTTGAGAAAGAAAGGAAAAAAGGTGAGAGAAGAGGAGATGTGTGCAAGTGATACATGTCATGGAGATAGAAGATCAAAGAAAATGGGTCTGACATTGAAAATGAAACAGAGAGGCAAAGAGATAGAGGAGGGAAAGTAGATAAGGGAAGGGATATGGGTTTGCTAGAAACGGTATGTGAGATTTGAGGTTTTATCTTTATTTTAATATGTAGGAAAAATTTAGGGATGCATACATGCCAATTTAGCATAGAAAATCTAATTACTTTGGTCATATGCAACATTTTGTTAATTAACTTTAATAAATCCAAAATCCAAAATCAAAGAATTGAGAGGATGATAATCAAATAAATATAAAATTATATTAATGTCCTTAAATGTCATTTTAAGAGTTACCAACTAATGATCAACAACTGAGTTTACCAAATATTTTTTTACTAACAGCCAATGTCAACAGTTATTCAAACCAGCCAATGCCACCAGCTAATAACTACCAGTTATCATCTAACAGTCAACAGCTAATGTTACCAGCTATTTGCCAAACAGGGCCATAATTTCCAAGATAGACACAGTTCTATACTTGAAACAAATGACGAGTTGGCCTAACTCAACTCAAGCTTGATTAGCTCAAACTTTAATGCTTTGTACATTTGACATTTGTTAAATATAATGGGCTCATTATAGCAAAATAATAATAATAATAATAATAATAATAATAATAATAATAATAATAAATAATAATGGGCTTATTAACCCAAATTCATTGAGAAATGAAACTCTTCTTTTGTTCTTGTTTAAAATGTAGTTTTTTGGAATTACATACATATAAAATTAAAAATAGTTCAATGTGCAATACAAACTTTTCAAGTTAATTATAGAAATTCCACTCGATTCAAATTGTTTAGGACTGAAGTTAAGCTATTACAGAATTTGGACGGAGTTGATCTTGAGTGACATACACCTAACTGTTAGGGATTTGGCAGCAGAAACGATTACAGATGACAATTACGTTCAAGAATAAACAACAACGAATAATAAATGACACAAGAGATTTAACGTAGAAACCCGAGAACCGGGCGAAAAACCACGGGATCGATCACACGACCCAAAACAGAATCCACTATAAGTAAACAAGGTTACAGGGTTACAAGCGTTACAAGCTCTCAAACCTCTCACATGGATATAGCTATGCTACCCACCTCACTCAATGTTTCCCCTGTACTAGAGTTAACGTAGTACAAACATGGTGAATACCATCACTACCCCGGTGACTAACCCAAGCCCCAAGGGCTTCCCGCTCTCTAACCCGAGCACCCTACATGGCTTGTTAGCACACCCCAATTACAACCGAGAACTCCTTATTTATAGAGTCTTCATGTAGCACACCACCTTCCTAATCTAACTCCCACTAGAATTAGGAAACAACCTTTTAGTTAAATCCTTCTCCAAGTGACCTTCCTAATTACATTAGATTCCCTACCTTACTAAACAACCTTAGGAAGTAGTCTAACAACATTAGGAAACATGCTAAAATATTAGCTAAAAGATAATACACAAAATATAGAATAAATCCCAGCCGAAATCTAGCCAAACCACGCTTGCCGTTCGCGAAGCAGGGCCACCCGCCCGGGTGGCAAACTCACCCGCCTAGGTGGGGCCCGCCGAGAGCAAACCCTGCACTTCTGTCCGCTCACCCGCCCCGGTGGGAATTTGGCCGTGCTTCCACCCGCCTGGGTGGGACTCTCCGCAGCAATTTTCCTTTTCGACTCTTCTCGATTTCTCATCATCTATACTTTGTAGAATTTAGCTTCATATTCCTAACACTAACTCACTCAATTGGTAGCTATTACATATAATCTGAAAAACTTGATAATCAATGAAACGTAAAACAAATCTCTTGCTCTTAACGTTATTCATTGATGTACATGTGAAATAGAGCCAAAAAATGGCGAGAATTGAACTTAATTCGTGCATAGACTATGAATATTTAACAAATTTGGCTAAACTAGAATAAATTTAAGTATACGGAAATTTCCTGTGTTACCCCTGTACTTTGATGAAATTCCTATGGTACCCAAAGTTTTGGAAATGTGTCTGGGTACCCCTGAACTATCAACAAAGTGATCAGCGTACCCATTAAGCCATAAAATGACTATTTTAAACATAGATTAATTTTATTTTAAACAATAAAAAATAAATTTTTAATTTTTCAAAAAAAAAAGTAAAACTGATATTCAAAAATTTAAAATTTTTGTGTTTTAACTAAAATCTATACAAATAAGTTAAAAAATAGAAAATTTTAAAACAAAAATTTAAAATAAATTTTCAATAATTTATTTATTTTTTGAAAATTTATTTATTTATTTTTAAAAATTTCTTTTGTGAAAAAAAAATAGAGTTGGGGTATGAATTTCCATACCTTTTTTTTATATATTTTTTCACCTAATATTATAAATGAGAGAAATATAAAAGTCAAAATAGTCAGTACACAAAATGCATTGCAAGGGTATTATATTCATTTCATGACTTAGGCTATGTTCTCGTCACCTGGAAAAAACTGAACTGAACTGAACTGAACTGATTGGAACTGAACTGAA